>JAECUM010051731.1:0-20466 GCA_016617855.1 Megalonaias nervosa | reverse complement strand
TATACAAAGTTTGAATCATTCGCGTTCGTGTTTGTGGATAGTATATAGCAAGTACCGTGACGTCATGCCACCTGTGTCATTTCTATACAATGTTTGAATCATTCGTGTTCGTGTCTGTGGATATTATAATATTATACCCAAATTATACAACTGACTAAAACAAATTTTAGTTGTATAATTTATGTTTAACTCCCAAAAACATTATTCTCTTACCTAAAATTTTTTTAGTAAGTTGTATAATTTCATGGTCATTTAGATGGCCTTGTCATTGGTCATGGTCATGGTCATTTGGATGTCCTTGTCATTGGTCACAGTCATTTGGATAGCCCTGTCATTGGTCATGGTCATTTGGATGGCCCAGTCATTGGTCATGGTCATTTGGATGGCCCTGTCATTGTTCGTGGTCATGGTCATTTAAAAGGCCCTGTCATTGGTCATGGTCATTGAGAAGGCCCCATTATTGGTCACTGTCATTAGAAGGCCCTGTCATTGGTCATGGTCATGGTCATTTAGATGGCCCTGTCATTGGTCATGGTCATTTAGAAGGCCCTGTTATTGGTCTTAGTCACTGAGAAGGCCCCATTATTGGTCACTGTCATTAGAAGGCCCTGTCATTGTCATTGTTCATTTAGAAGGCCCTGTCATTGGTCATGGTCATTTAGATGGCCATGGTATTGGTCATGGTCATTTAGAAGGTTTTGTCATTGGTCATGGTCATTTGGATGGTCCTGTCATTGGTCATTGTCATTTAGAAGGTCCTGTCATTGGTCATGGTCATTTAGAAGGTCCTGTCATTGGTCATGATCATTTGGATGGTCCTGTCATTGGTCATTGTCATTTAGAAGGCCCTGTCATTGACCATGACCATTTAGAAGGCCCTGTCATTGGACATGGTTATTTAGAAGGCCCTGTCATTGGTCATGGTCATTTGGATGGCCCTGTCATTGATCATGGTCATTTAAAAGGCCTGTCATTGGTTTTGGTCATGGTCATTTAGATGGCCATGTTATTGGTCATGGTCATTTAGAAGGCCCTGTCATTGGTTATGGTCATTTGGATGGCCCTGTCATTGGTCATGGTCATGGTCATTTAGATGGCCCTGCCATTTTCATTGTCATTTAGTTTTATGGTGTTACTTGACAATTAGTAATGTGGCAGAATTAATACTTATGTTACAATATCTGTTTTCAGAAATAAAGGAAAACAATACACAAAATTTGTATTTAAAATATTGTTTATGTCACCTCTTAGACTTTTCTGAATTTGGCAATGAAAAATCCGATAGTGTCTGAGTTTACATCAACCTGATCATGATTCACTGCCATAACAGTGGGATCGAAGCGTTGTAATTTCTGCAAGTCCTCTCTTTTCAGTGGACTTCCCAGCATTCCATGTCCACCAAGGTGGGGCACCTGCAAACACCAATATCTGATTGTTGCAATTAGAACAGCCTCATTTAATTAATAAAGTAATTAAGTGCTTTCAGATAGCATCAGATCCATACAAGGTACACTCAACATTCTGGAGGGAGGAATTACCTATGTCAAAAATTCCTTTGAGCACATATAAAACTAAAGAGAATTATGGCTTGTTTACTTTCATGAATAACTTAATTTTTGGCAGATAAAAACCATCCTTTTCAAGAATTAGACTTTGTATTATCCACAACAAAATGAAAAAGTTTTACACAAAGTTTGAAAAATTTCAGCCATTGACTTTTGTTTAGTTATTTCCATATTATTCATGTTAAGAGGCCATAGGATTTTTTATTTTCATTGCAGTCAATCAGTCAATTACTCTAGTTGTAAAATCAAAAAGATATGGAATTGTATTAGGTTTACTTTTTATGACAGTAAACCACAACAGAAATGTTACATAGAACATACCTGTTCCTCGAGTGATAATTCTGGAAAATTCTGCATGGTCCATGCCACTTGTCTCTCATTCTCATCCAAGGTAATAGTACATGTACTGTACACCAGCACGCCTCCTGGCTTCAGCAAATCTACAGCCTGAAAGACAAGGTCATATTGTAATAAATGTACAATTCTCTGTTTCAAACAAATCTTATGCCCTGATATCAGTGGCTACCAGACTGATGAGCCTGTGCTGCCATATACTGAGTTCAGGTAGCCCAGTTGCTACCAGACTGCTGAGCCTGTGCTGCCATATACTGAATTCAGGTAGCAAAGTTGCTACCAGACTGATGAACCTGTGCTGCCATATACTGAATTCAGGTAGCAAAGTTGCTACCAGACTGATGAGCCTGTGCTGCCATATACTGAATTCAGGTAGCAAAGTTGCTACCAGACTGATGAGCCTGTGCTGCCATATACTGAATTCAGGTAGCAAAGTTGCTACCAGACTGATGAGCCTGTGCTGCCATATACTGAATTCAGGTAGCCCAGTGGCTACCATACTGATGAGCTTGTGCTGCCATATACTGAATTCAGGTAGCCCAGTGGCTACCAGACTGATGAGCCTGTGCTGCTATATACTGAATCCAGGTAGCCCAGTGGCTATCAGAATGTTGAGCCTAAGCTACCAAATATTGAATTCAGGTAGCCCAGTCACTACCTGAATGCTGAGCCTAGGCTTCCATATCTTACATAGGATCTGAAGAATAGTCTTCATCATGTTCATGTATAAATATTCTTCTTCCGGAAATATTATATGATGTTTTGACAAATATTCAACAAGTTAAGATTTAAAATAGAAGCCCACTATGCTACATGAATTTAACATAATTGTAGCCATGATCCAGGACTCTGGTAGTCGCTGAGCTCCTGAGACAAGATTTGAGACCCAGAGTCCACACTCATCCAGAGAACCACAATGTTTTTCTATCACCTATGTGGCTTTAAATACATGTCAAATCCATCACAACTGCGAGGTTATGTAAGCTTCACTTTGCATACAAGTTGATATTACATTTTTGTTACATTTTCCAGCTTTTCCACCCTTTGTGATTATTTTCTTTATTAACATAAAACATTTTTCTTTTTTTTCTTATAATCTGTAATCCATCTGTCTACCAGAACAAAATTTACAACTCTAATGCATAAAAGCTATTACCTTTTCAATAAACTTCCTTTGATATGTTGAGTATGATTTCAGTGTATTTAAGGTCATCCTATTTTTACAGCATGGCCTCTGTCCAAATGCACTGCAGGGTCCATCCAGCAAAACTCTGTCAAAACTGGCTTGTGGATAAGGGGGAGGGCCACTCACATCTAGAATAGATAATACAGCCTGGTGTTAAAGGTTCACCTTGGTTTAATTTATACACCAACTTTAAGAAGCTGCAGTATATTAGATTCATTTTACCCATCATCCTCTTAAAATACCTCACATACTGCCATCAAACTTGTACTGTGGGTGTATCTTGGGATGAATATATACTATCAAACTTGCACTGTGGGTGTATCTAGGGATGAATATTGTGCCATCAAACTTGCACTGTGGGTATATCTAGGGATGAATATGTGCCATTAAACTTGCACTGTGGGTGTATCTCGGAATGAATATGTGCCATCAAACTTGCACTGTGGGGGTATATAGGGATGAATATGTGCCATCAAACTTGCACTGTGGGTGTATCTAGGGATGAATATTTGCCATCAAATTCATACTGTGGACGTATCTAGGGATGAATATTTGCCATCAAACTTGCACTGTGGGGAGATCTGGGGTTAACATGTGCCATCAAACCTGTACTGTGGGTGTATCTAGGAATAAATGAGTGTATATAGGGATGAATATGTACTTTCAAACTTGCACTGTGGGTGTATCAAGGGATGAATATGTGCCATCAAACTTGCACAGTGGGTGTATCTAGGGATGAATATGTGCCATCAAACTTGCACTGTGGGTTTATCTTGGGATGAATATGTTACATTCAACAAAACCAAGTCACAACTAATTACTTTGTACGATACATTAAAAACAGGTCACTAATCAAATCCATTACTTTTCTACCTCTTGCCATCAAACATATACTATGGTGCAGATCTTAATATGGATACATACTCAGCACCAAAACTGAGTCAGTGAGACTTCCTTTTCAGGATTGGTTCAAAAATGCTTACAGGTTGTCTCCATCCTGCCTACCTGAGATATAAATTCATACTACAAGACCTGCTGACATCAAACTAACACTGTGTATGCAATGTGTGTCACACACCAAAAACTGGGTTATTGTGGACTATTTTCTAAGCTAATTACAGAATGATTAAAAATCATGTCAGTGCTCTGATTCCAGTACCTTTGAACCTTTTGCAACCAAACTTACAAACTGACAAACGAAAGTGCATATTAGGATGAATGCATTTCATACATCAAAACTGGGTCATTGTGACCTCTTTTCAATGAAACTATTATAGCATTTTTCATCAGGTAATTAGGGTACAGGTCAAAATATAATTCTAACTGAACCTCATTATGTTACTATACTGAGAGACTGCTCCATGGCCTAAGTGGTTAGAGCATTATGCCTTGGATGCTGGAGGTTGTGGGTTCAAACCCCGCCTGAGTCATACTAAAGACTTATAAAAATGGTACTTACAGCTGCCTCGCTTGGTGCTCAGCATTAAGAGATTAGTGTTAGGACTGGTAGGCCTGGTGTCAGGATAATGTGACTGGGTGGGACATGATGCCACGTGTCTGTGGCATGATACCCCAGTGCAAAACATCACTATAAACTGCCACACTGCAGACATCGTAGTGATATGACTGGAAAATTGTTAAAGCTACATTAAAAATCCAAATCTCACACACACACACTTACTATATTCAGATTCATTGAGACCAACTGAATTACCTCCCATTCTCTGTTTTATCTTGCTAGTGACCATGGTTTGAATGTTTTTATGTTTTTATATGTACTAAAGTTTTGTACATGTTTATTTAATATTGATTTTAAAATGGATATGAATTACAAACAATATATACATAAGAAATTACAGGTATCCTTGGACCTGTGTGATTTTGACTTTGCTAATTTCACTTTAATAGAATTTCACATGATTTTTTTTTAAATTTAGTTTTGTTTAGTCAAGACTAAAAAAACATGAAATTATTTGTCTAACAAAAACATTAAGATTCACAAACAGCTAAAATGAATGGTACCAGACTGAAAATGTGGGGGCTCAGTTACAAATAATTGCTATTTTAAACAAAAACTTATACCAGACTGAAAATGTGGGGGCTCGTTTACCCATATATGTCATTTTATGTCAGGCTCAAAACATGATTTCTTTACTCCCAAACCCATTGATATAGTGGTGTTTAGACAACAAGGCTTTTAGTAATCTTAATAAAAAAAAAAACACCACCTCAATATATACCTGTAACATGTAGTGTGCATAAATAGTCAACAGTCCTGCTTAGAGCTAATATAATACTATCCTTGGGGCAGTTTATACGGCTAATTGTCATAGACAATTAAATGCCAAGGTGGTCAGGTATAAAAAACCACAGATTACTTAACTATATCCAGGGTGATGTGTTAAGTCATTTAAACAATGTTCTGGGGGGAACCCATTAGGCTAATTTGCATTGGTAAATTTCACAAAGTGGAAAAAAACAATTTGTTTGAAGCCACAGGTAAATCAATGAGATGTGTGTTGAATAACAAAAGTTATAACACATCACTGCCATGAATGAAAATGTTTAAGACAGCTTTATTCAAGATTACTGGCAAGATTTGTGAGCAGCATCATCATTTCTTTGAAGTCAGATTTTACTCCATAAATAAAATGCAATGCATGATTATTTGAGTAGACTGAATAGTGTACATTGTGATTAATTCTGAAGGCAAATTGTCAAAACACAGCTGTCATTCAGGAATGGATGAACCAAATCAAGCCTAGCAAAACTAAATTTCATAACTACTGGTTGATGAAGTTTTACTGTGTGAAGCATAACAGCAACGGAAGCATTTTATCCTTTGCACAAACATCAAACACATTATCAACATTAGTCATTCTGGAGTGACCGAGTGGTCTAGAGCGCTCACCGTTCTGGATCACTGCCATCTCACCTTTGTCTGCGTGGGTTCAAGCCTCAGGCTCAGCTAACATGAGTATGTAAGAAAGCCTGCCAGTAGCTTCTCTTGGGTCGGTGGTTCTTCCCAGGGTTTTCCAGGGTTCTTCGTCCACTAGTTATACTGGCTGCCATGTACAGCCTATCTTGTGATGAAAAATGGCAACAAAAATAAACAACAACATTCTGGAGTGTATGACATTCTGTACGTAACATCGAGACAAATCAGAATATATTCAACATGCTGAATTGAATGTTCAAATTAGTTCTCATTATTATTCATTATCTTAATCTTGTTAAAATGCCAACTACTAAATGACCAATGCTTTTCAGGATGAAATAGATTGATTGAAAGACAATCATAAGCACATACTCATGTTTACAGAGTTGATTTGTTTTGATAAAAACATTGTGTTAACACTAATACTGGACAGCAGTGTTCTCTATTGTTGTAATGCCTGTATGGCTCCCATTAGACTTGAAAAAATTATGTCCCTCCTCCCACTGATATGGTCAGACCCAAATTCAGCAAGAATAACTCAGTTCTGACCAGGATTCATTCACAGAATATTGCAGTGAAGTTTAAACAACATTACTATTTAGTGAGTGCCAACGCAAATGACGCCTGCATTACCTTTAAAGTCACTGAAACTACATCTAATAAGGCCAATGCATTTTAAGGAAAAAAAACTTTATGAAACACATTTTTATCTAATGCCAACGTGATTGTGATTATGTGAGTGCACAGATTCATTTGCAAGGTGATGATATTTGACAATGCTAAGTCGACAAACTATTTTTTCTTTGTTAAGTATAGTAAATGCTTTAAAGAAAACAGACAAGTTATTTTCTTTTATTCAGATTTGAATTTCCAGTCATTTTTGATTGGCTGATATGAAAAGATAGTTTATTCTCAATTGGAAGACGTCGTTGTTTTGGGGGAAAGGCACATGCGCTAACCTCTCCTCCTCCTTAATACCTCAAAACACACTTTGAGCCTTAAAAACCACCCAATACTGTCTGGGAAAATGGCAGGTATGCTATCTGCAAATGACAATTGTTTCTAATTCTCATGCACACTTGTCTGTACATGACAGTTTTTCCTAATTCAATACAGTTGGCGGCAGTAACAGGTCAATAACTGGAAGTGCTGATTACATGCCACAAATGTAGTACATCTTGCGAGATAATGGAGTCAGTAACCATTTCAAACTAAGTCCTCAGTAATCATTGCAAAGTCCTCTATAATCATTGCAAACTAGGTCCTCAGTAATCATTGCAAACTAGGTCCTCGATAATCATCAAAAACTAAGTCCTCAGTAATCATCGTCCTCTCTAATCATCGTAGATTAAGTCCTTGGTAATCATCACAAACTAAGTCCTCAATGGCAAAAATAGGAACAGCTTAATTAAGTGCAAATCAACTCAGGTTCAGTGTCATTAAATTGATGGATTTTATGAAAATATCTAACTTGAATAAATACATTCTTATCTGTAGAATGTATGAGGCATTTCACTGATCACAAACCGATGGTTGTGACACAACAAACCATTCAAATATATCCTTTATGTTTTCATATTATTTTCAATAAAGTGGTGCAATGGTAGATGTGCTTTCATATTACTCATAGATTTGCAATAAAGCAGTGCTAAACAAATTATAAACATACTTTTGTATTATTTTTACATTTGCCATAAGGCAGTGCCATGGTAGACATGCTTTCATATTATTCATACATTTGCGATAAAGCAGTGCCATGGTAGACATGTTTTCATATTATTCATATATTTGCTATAAGACAGTGCCATGGTAGACATGCTTTCATATTATTTATACATTTGCTATAAGATAGTGCCATGGTAGACATGCTTTCATATTGATACATTTGCTATCAGGATGTGCCATGGTACACATGCTTTCATATTATTCATACATCTGCTATAAGACAGTGCCATGGTAGACATGCTTTCATATTATTCATACACTTGCTATCAGACTGTGCCATGGTAGACATGCTTTCATATCATTCATACATTTGTAATGAAGCCATACCAAACACATGATAGATACACTAGATTTTCAAAGGTATGAACTGAAATATTTTCATAAGCATAAATGTTTCTGAACTTCATTTACATTTTGCATACTTATGAAGTAAATACCAAATAACAAAGCATGAAAATTTTCTAAGCATATCATGATTCTGGAACATACTCCTACCTACATCAATGCCTACATCAATACCTACATCAATACTTACATCAATACCTACCTAGCTAACTATAGGAATACATGCATGGATAATACATACACACACAACCACACAATTAGACAAATAATGATTGGACAGATAGCCTACCTGCTGCTTCATCCACAGCCTGTGTGGAGTCGAATGGATAGGTCTCAATACAGGTGATACCCCAGGTTGCTGCATTCTTTGCAACTTTCTCCACCTTCTGGGGTGTCTTATCTAAAGCAACCACCCTCCCCTACAAACACAAGTACAGTGAAATTAATCTCTTTGGAAAAACAAAGAATGATCCACCTACTGACTATCATATTATGATCTATTTGAAAAAAATACCCAATAAGTGACATTGGACTTAAAAGTATACTACGGAAATATTTTGAATTGAATAGCAAATGTTTAAGAAATTAAAATTTGAAACAGTATATGTTTAGATAGTAAATTCTGCCTAAATGATCCAGCACTCATCTGGACAAGGTCTCATCCAGAAATCAAAGGACTACCAACACAAATGCAATTACATCATGATTCACAACTAGCTTGCAACTGAACTACTCAGCAATCCATTGGAATCTATATCCGGTAAAAGTTGACTAACATACGTCAACCACTATCAAGGGGTAATTTGTGTGGTCTAAACTTTCATGGACTACTAAAGGCAGTGTCAAATCTAAATCAATAACATCTGGCCCACCAATGGATTGGGACATGTGACAACAATGGAAAACTTTAATTGCAAATTTTAACCAAGATAACCAAAATCCAGAAATGACTCCTTTAGTACCATGTAGGTTGCTTCCCAATGTACCAATAAATTACCTCCCCTAAGTAGGTAGTTTCCTAAACAATTACAGATTTAAAAAACTTGCAATTTTTATTTCCTTTTCATCTGATAACAATTATGATAAAAAGCAACAAAGTTTTGTTTATTGTATACAGATACACAATTCTATATCATCTGATTGATAACTATTTCTTGAAATCATTTTAAACTGACAAAAATGCCGTTTTATCAATATACTGTCTAGTACTATGGGGAGGCAATCCCTTCTGAAAAGGGAGATAACACCAGATAGCCAGCTAAGGATATAAATGGGTGTATTATAATGGAAACAAGTATGGTATCTATTTTATTTGGAATGTTAACATCTAATGATTTACTGGACTTCAGAGTTTTTTTCTTTAATTTTTATACATTATAGACATGCCAAATGGCAAGAAAAACACTTGGTTATTGATAGATTACAGGCACGTAATGCCAAATGGCAACAAAATACTACAGCTTGGTGATTGCCAAAATATATATGAATAATTGTTTTACAAAAAAACCCACAAAAACCCAACAAAAACAGAAAGAAACATATTACTATATTCATTAGCAACTGTTTGTTTGTTTACTTCACATACTGACAATAATGTTGTTTTCTTTATTTCACATACTGACAATAATGTTGTTTTCTTTACTTTGCATACTGATAATAATGTTGTTTTCTTTACTTCACATACTGACAATAATGTTGTTTTCTTTACTTCGCATACTGATAATAATGTTGTTTTCTTTACTTTACATACTGACAACAACGTTGTTTTCTTTACTTCACATGCTGACAATAACGGTGTTTTCTTTACTTCACATACTTACAATATTGTTCATTAGAGTAGCTATGTGGACTGTTTTGCCACCTGGAAAGAATAGATACATGTATATTGGTGAAACTTTAACCACATTTTATGAAGTATTTACAGTCAGCAAACTATGTGACTGTTTTAGAAAACACAAATTGATCAATTGTACCTCAACTTTATCTTCAGAAAATGCATTCCTGTATAAAAGTTCAAACAATTTTTCGAAAATTATTTCCGTTTTGAAGTAAATCATTCAATAAAAGCATGCACTGTGTGCAGATGAACATGAAGATCATTGCAGATTTGTGACTATACACTTATGGCTCCAAAATCTACACATTTTGTGATTAGGCTGTCTAATTAACACAGTGCATATCCATAGTTTACACAATTAAAAGGAAAATGATGCATAAGAAGAAATAATAATGAAATATGTTCATTACCAGGAGCAGCACACATATCCAGGATTGTCTCCCCTGGTTTGGGGTCTAGTACCATACTGCAGACAATAGAGGGCAGGTTTTGGGGGAAGATATAGGCTGGGAGTACCCCATATAAGCTAGGAGCCTCATACAGGGGCTGCCTCATCTCCACACCAACACCACTGAAATAATGTTACAAACCTAAGATATCTGGAAATGTAATAAACCTTAGGATTAATTAAAGTGTAAAAGTTACAGCAATAACAACAATAATGAAATTGTTGATGTAATTACAATGTCATGTAATTGCAAGGTCATGTAACTGTGAGGACATGTAATTACAAGGTCATGTAATTGCATGATCATGTAAATTCAAGGTCATGTAATTGCAAGTTTGTGTAATTGCAAGGTCATATAATTGCAAGGTGATATAATTGCAAGGCCATGTAATTGCATGGTCCAGTAATTCCAAGGTCATGTAAATTGCAAGTCTGTACAACTACAAGGTCATGAAATTGCAAAGTCATGTAATTGTGATGTCATGACTAATCATGTGATGTATTGCCACTGAGAACTATATTTCCATCCATTTTTTGCAAATGTATTTTAGGATGTACTTTGAGAATTAATGGCAGTTATAACGTAGCAAATATCCATTTTACTGGTTCTGTCATCCTATTCTGCAGCAGTAAATACATAATTCACATTCTACATCCTGAATTGACTGCAATGATGTCTTTAAATCTTCATTCCATTCAATGTTAATATCTTAAAGTTAAGTAAAAGTAAATCTACTATTCTTACTAATTTTGGAGAAAATTCAAATTACCAACACCTATGAAGCATGCATATGTAAGCAATTTGCTCATATAAATAAAGCATGGCCTCTCCCACATTCCATCCAGCTCCCATGATTTGTACAAAGTCTAAAGTACAGTCTCAACTGAAAACAACCATGAGAGTAGTTACCTCAAGGTGTAGGTCAAAAAGGCCAATAACTCTTGCAAACTCATGAAAGGACAATGGTCAGTATGCAGGTGCATCTTAAGATAGTGATTATAATATATACCAAGTTCAACAAAGTGTCAAATTACAAACTGGTTGGATCGATTTTTACATTATAATGCTATTCAAAACACTGTCAGCTGATCCATCAAATTTACATATTCTGATATATGGCTGAACCATGACAGTAGTCAAATGATGTGATATTCATCACATGACAAAATCACAAATACTCAAGTCATGTGATGAAAACAACCATTTCCAATAAGCACAGCCACACTTAATTAGTTCCATGATATTGACTGAACAGGCAATGTAGCCCAGTAATTCAAAATAGTCAAAGGAGGTAGGGTTGTATTATTACACATGGATTTACAAGTTGACCAACATCAGATTTTACTTGGAAATAAATTGCACAGATTACTGAAAGGCCTTCTCAATTAACTGTACAGATTACTGAAAGGCCTTCTCAATTAACTGTACAGATTACTGAAAAGCCTCATCAATCAACTGTAACTCAAGAGCCATGAGAAATAAAGGTAAATGTCGAAAAATGGTCAATATATGCACTGATGTTTTTGTAAATAGATCTGTCTGCAATAATTTCAATGTATTATGAACTGGTGATATCAGACCCCAAACCAGCATCAATACCGATACAGGTCTTGGGTCTGATTTATTGAATTTATTGGATTACATAAATAATTGTTTGCCAGGGTATTGACATTGTCTTGTAGGGAAAATTCACATAGCAACATGTGTGGAACTGCCTAGGGACCACAGTAAACTGTACAATATAAACCCAACTGATTTCTTGCCTGAACCAAGTTTGGGATTATGCTGTTTGATTTTTGGGTAAATAAGGCTCCCCAATTACAAGGACATTTTTAAAAGGACAATGGAATGAAAAAGTGAAATATTTCCAATGACTATGGATCTGTAAAAATGCACAGCCAAAGCAAAGAGTAGCAAGTTTGATTACAACAGCAGACCATTTCACAAATACAACTTTAATAGGTTTTTCAGTGTCCAACCACACTACATGTAGCCCATCATAGTGGCATTTAGCCTGTCTGAGTGGTATGCAGCTGATGTCTCCATTTTTAGCCACATGTTAAGAAATAAAAAAAGATTGTCAAATTTTAAGCATTTTGCTACTTCCATAGCTATATAAAAACTTCACAACTTTAACAAAGAGATAAAATATAGATATATACTGTGGTTAACTCTCCAAATCAAAATAGAAATAATAGCTGAATGGGGTGGGGTTGGATGGGGTTGGGTAATGGTATGTGGGATTGCCTAAAACTGCCTTTGATAGAGCAAATGTCCAACAACAGTTCAAAACTTCTCTGAATGCCTGATATATATATATATATATATATATATATATATATATATATATATATATATATATATATATATATATATATATATATATATATATATATATATGCCTTCTGTTTTCTTTTGCAATAATGTTACCTGATTTTTTCCTTTGTCACAAATATCTGCTCCCTACTTGCCCTCATGACCCCTGATCCAACATATTTTTTGTTCCCTGTAAAAGTTTGGGTCATGCCTCTCCTGCAGACCCCATCTATGTCGGCATACACGGCCACATTGTCACCTGCCTGTAAATCTGCAATGGTAAAACATCATCTGTATTTCTTTGTGTGTAATGCATGTCCAAATAATGTAGAACCAGATCTGTCATCATAAACTGTACCAGCAGATCAGGGTCCACATCAGATCTGCCATCACACAGTGTATCAGCAGATCAGGGCCTACACCAGATCAGTACCAGGAGATCATGGGTTATGCCAGATCTGTACCAGGAGATCATGGGCTATGCCAGATCTGTACCAGGAGATCATGGGCTATGCCAGATCTGTACCAGGAGATCATGGGCTATGCCAGATCTGTACCAGTACCAGGAGATCATGGGCTATGCCAGATCTGTACCAGGAGATCATGGGCTATGCCACATCTGCTATCATAATGTACCAGCAGATTAGGGTCCAAACCAGATCTGCTATCACACAATGTAGCACCAGATTATGGCCCACACCAAATGCTACGTCATCACACAACGTACCAGCAGATCATAGTCTACACCAAAATCTGCAATCACACAATGTATCTGCAGATCAGGGTATATAGTGTTCATTCAACTCATGATTAAAATGAAACAAAATAATCTTGGCTTGGTCTGCAGATCATACAACTTTGAGCTTACGATTGAGTTGTTTTCACTATCAGCCAATCTGAAATGGCCTTCAAATGTAACTGTATTTGTGACTGGTCAATACAAAAGCTCAAGCTCAAACTAAAGAGTTTTATGATCTCAACTCTCATTGGCAATATACACACTGCTCAAATCTCATTGGCAATATATGTACTGCTCAACTCATTGGCAATATACACACTGCTCAACTCTCATTGGCAATATACACACTGTTCAACTCTCACTGGCAATATACATACTGCTCAACTCTCACTGGCAATATATATATATACTGCTCAACTCTCATTGGCAATATACACACTGCTCAACTCTCATTGGCAATATACATACTGCTCCACTCATTGGCAATATACATATTGCTCAACTCTCATTGGCAATATACACACTGCTCAACTCTCATTGGCAATATACACACAGCTCAACTCATTAGAAATATACCTACAGCTCAACTCTCATTGGCAATATATGTACTGCTCAACTCACTGGCACTATACACACTTCTCAACTCTCATTAGAAATATGCATACTGCTAAACTCTCATTAGAAATATACATACAGCTCAAATCTCAATATACACATTACTTAACTCTCACCAATCCAGTGGCCTGAGTGGTTAGAGCATCTGCCTCAGATGCAGCAGGTTATAGGTTTCAACCCTGGCCAAGTCATACCAAAGACTTATAAAAATTGTACTAGCAGCTGCCTCACTTGGTGCTCAGCATTAAGAGGTTGATGTTAGGACTGGTTGACCTGGTGTCTGGATAATGTGACTGGGTGGAACATGATGCTATATGTCTGAGGCATGATGCCCCAGTTCTAGAAACCACTATAAACTGCCACACTGCAGACATCATAGCAATATGACTAAAATTGTTAAAGCTATGTTAAAAATTCCAAAAACATAACAAACACACTTAACTCTCATTGGCAATATACATACTCCAAAAATATTTTCCATCAATGTGCATAAATTTTGCAAAAATCTTAGGTTCATGAATTTCATTAATTTACATACTAAAACCTATACCTTGGTGTGCTCCCATAATGCCTTGCACAAACACATCTGCTCCACGTAGCACAGCCATACCACAGTTATGATCCACTATTACCTCTTTGTAATTCTGAAATAAATAAGCTGTAAAATATAAACAAGAGCTGTTGCAGGACAGCAAACAGTGATTATTCAAAATGACTCTTAAAACAGACAAATGAATCAATGATATAAATGTCCCCAACCACTCCAAACCATCCCTACCATACTTGCAATACAGCTACCCACTTCCAACCAACTCTCCAATACTTGCAAAACAACTACCAACTTACAACCAACTCTCCAATACTTGCAATACAACTACCCACTTACAAACAACTCTCTAATACTTGCAATACAACTACCCACTTCCAACCAATTCTCCTATACTTGCATAAACCAACAACTACCCACTTCCAACCAACTCTCCTATACTTGCAATACAACTACCCACTTCCAACCAATTCTCCTATACTTGCATATACAAACTACCCATTTTCAACCAATTCTCCTATACTTGCATATACAAACTACCCATTTTCAACCAATTCTCCTATACTTGCATATACAAACAACTACCCACTTCTAACCAATTTTCCTATACTTGCATATACAAACAACTACTCACTTCCAACCAATTCTCCTATACTTGCATATACAAACAACTACCCACTTCCAACCAATTCTCCTATACTTGCATATACAAACAACTACCAGTACCCACTTTCAACCAATTCTCCTATACTTGCATATACAAACAACTACCCACATCAAACCAATTCTCCTATACTTGCATAAACAAACAACTACCCACTTCCAACCAATTCTCCTATACTTGCATATATAAACAACTACCCACTTCCAACCAATTCTCCTATACTAGCATATACAAACAACTACCCACTTCCAACCAATTCTCCTATACTTGCATAATAAACTACCAACTTTCAACCAATTTTTCTATACTTGCATATACAAAAACAACTACCCACTTCCAACCAATTCTCCTATACTTGCATATACAAACAGCTACCCACTTCCAACCAACTCTCCAATACTTGCAATACAACTACCCACTTCCAACCAACTCTCCAATACTTGCTATACAACTACCCATTTCCAACCAACTCTTCTATACTTGCATATACAATGATCCACTTCCAACCAACTCTCCTATACTTGCATAAACCAACAACCACTTCCAACCAACTCTCCTATACTTACATATACAAACAACTACCTACTTCCAACCAACTCTCCAATGGCAGCATATACTACTACCCTCTATCAACCAATTCTACTAGACTACCTATACAACTACACACTTCCAACCCTCAACCCCTAAGGCCTGCATATATACACAACACAATCTGCAAATGTTCTTTAGAATATACCCAAATAAAATGCTGCACAGCTTTTATGACAACACAAGTATAACATGAATGCCACCATTAAAACAAGGTCTCTGTTCTTCTAATAATGGAGGAAAATGCAGGTCATGCTGACTTATCCAGGGTATGGAATAGTATTTCCTCATTTATAATTTGATTACTATGGGCCCAATATTTGCCAATAAATTCAAACAAAAAGCATTTTTAAAAACATTCATACTATATATAGGCCATAATGATCTAACTAACAGATTGAGGAAAAATATATGGGCAACAAAAATATAACTAACAGATTGTGGAAAAGTACTGCTCAAGATCCCTAAATGAGAAAAATTTGAGGACTGTAGAGCCAAAAGTTGCCAGGATCAGTGTATATATCCTGACAACAACATAAAAAAACAGAGTAAAGTGCTTATCCTTGGCTGCAGTGACTTCTCTCTCCAGCCAGAATAGGGAGCTGTGAGCACAGAAAGCACTTAAGTTTATGATTTTAGAAATAGTATCTTTAAACATCAATTTTAGGTCACATGATTAAAATACTGATTAAATACTAGTACAACTTTATAAAAATATTAAAATATTTAAAAACATTAAAACTTATTTTACTTCACCACTATTTTATGGTAATATGTTATGTATATCTATATCATGTGTATTATTTTTATGTTAATAGTTAATAAGGGTCATTTAGGTAATAATATTTTAAATACTAATTTTCTCTATGATTGTAGATCTTCTTTTTTAAAGAAGAGGTTATTCTTGTATTAAGTGCTTAAAATTCATTCATAAGTTCCATGTCTGAGTAGTATTATTATACATGTAAACATCATGTGACCTGACTTTGGGACATGAGTTCTTGAAAGACCAAGCTGACCTATTTTCTGATTAACTAGTGTAAACAGTATGACCTTGTTTCCTAGTTAAAAACATTCTGGAATGAATATGTGTTTTTAAATTGTATCACATCTTAGTTATCTATATAAGATATGAATTACAAAGAATTAGGCATTCCCAGTATTATTATCAGTCTTGCAAGGCATTTTAGTTGTGTTTAAATTGAGAGAATTCATACATTTAATTCAATCCTTTATTGGAATTATTAAGTGCTTGAAACATTCAGACTATTTGGAATTATAGCTATTATGGAATTACTGTGAATTCATTTAAAGACATTTTGGGATTATATCAGTATGATTCATTCATTACTGTTGGTACACCAATACAATATAGTGAACATCATTCAGAATACCACTGGAACTCATTTGGATCACTTGATACTTTTAGACTTGATAGAATTATTTAAGACTGTTTAGGATTTCATTTACCATACTGTAAGTTAGTTTAAATTTTTCACTTTGTATTTTAGGTAAATAAATTGTATTTTCAATTTTACAAAACTTGTTGGTTTTTGCTTCTATTTATTACATATTTTAAGATCATAGAGTCATAACATTTGGCACTTCAAAAATAGGTCAAAGTTGAAAATCTGCAACTGTTTCCACAGCGGATATCATCTTTTCATATTTTTACTGGATGAAATACTGGATATAACAATTGTCATTAGTTACGGACCTTTATTTGTAAACCAAGTCATAATTTTTAAATTTTCTGTGATAATTCCATAGACACCAACATATTTTTGAAATTTATAATAGTCAAATTAGCACCAAAACTGAGTACAGAACATAACACTTCCTTGTCTAACTTTCCACATTCCCCTTTGACAGGAAAATTGACACAAAATTGATGTTTTACTTTAAGAATTCATAATCCGATATGGTTTTCTCACAATCCAATTTTAAGGCTTTTCTCACAATCCATTTTTAAGGATTTTCTCACAATCCACTTTTATGGGTCTTCTCACACTGTCCGGCTGCTTCCACCTAGAGGTCACACTAGATCTCAACCTGTGCATTGTGGACACTGTTAGTACATGCTGTAAAAACTTGTTTCAGCAATCAATTTTAATTTCATAAACTTATATAATGAACATGTACCATAACATTTTCTATGCTGCATGTTGTAGTTGTTCTTGTTGTTTGATTTGGTTTTTGGTGTTGTATGGCATATTTTATTCAGTAGTAAGGCAAAATAATGCCATGCCCAGGAAAATCACAATAGCTAACTTGGTTTGATCTGATCATTGGCTTCGAAAATGCAAGTCTGATATCCTAATCACTAAGCCATTGTTGTTGTTGTTGTTGTTGTTGTTGTTGTTGTGTTTGTGATGCAGGGAAATATAATATGAGCATAGATATTAAATTTTCAGTTTTTAATGTTAACCTTACATTTACAAATCTGCATTTGTTATGACTAAAATTACAGTTCATATATTTCCAAAGCAAATAAACATTTGACAAGAGAAAGCCACTTACAGTAAGGTGTGGGTCTAAGATTGGCCCTCTGTTTGGAATGACTAGAACATCTGTCAGTGTTGGATGTACAATTATCTCTGGTGTCAGCCAACCTTTTCTCACGTATTGCTGGAAAACAAAAACTGTTTCTCTTTATATAAAAACATGATTTATTCCCAGTCTGTAATACTTCAAGAAAATCGTTCCTATGTAGATTTGTTTTCCATAAAAAAAGAATTCCACAAATAAGAACATCTCTCCTGCTTCCCTTATACATTATCCAACTTAATAAATGAGGTGTAAAACTGAAGTCATTGTCACCTAATTTTGCTGTTAGTAAGTTCTTGATTTAGTCTGGATGTGAAACAAATTTCTCTTCTTCTCACTCTCTTTATTATTCAACTCAGTCACTCCAGTGTGACAAAATTAGGTCACTGTGACATAATTATTGGTACTACTTCAAGCAATAATCCACTGAAATCTATGCACATGCACTTGATAAATGCCAAACACTTATTTACACTATAACATCAAAATTAAACTACTGTGATCAAACTGAAGTGGCAGTGGAATATATTATGTAAATACTAAACTAGGTCACAGTGACCAACTTTATCAAAAGTAATAATGTTATTCAAGAAGGAATACCATTTTCTCACCTATGATTTGCAGATGTTACAAAATGGAACATAATGCAACTAACTGTGACTATCTTGATAAATGAAAAGAAATTAATATTTTTATCTTCACGTTGAATGCAAAGTGAATGGAAACATATACCCAAATGGAAACATATACCAAAATGGAAACATATACCAAAATTTATGGCATATCTGGATCTATGCAGTTTCACAGTTGGTTCAGATTTATACACAAGTATATACAGTACCCTGACTGACTCACACACAAGTATATACAGTACCCTGACTCACACACAACTATATACAGTACCCTGACTGACTTACACACAAGTATATACAGTACCCTGACTGACTCACACACAAGTATATACAGTACCCTAACTCACACACAAGTATATACAGTACCCTGACTCACACACAACTATATACAGTACCCTGACTGACTCACACACAAGTATATACAGTACCCTGACTCACACACAAGTATATACAGTACCCTGACTGACTCACACACAAGTATATACAGTACCCTGACTCACACACAATTACATACAGTACCCTGGCTGACTCACACACAAGTATATACAGTACCCTGACTCACACACAAGTATATACAGTACCCTTACTCACACACAATTATATACAGTACCCTGACTTACTCACACACAAATATATACAGTACCCTGACTCACACACAAGTATATACAGTACCCTGACTCACACACAAGTATATACAGTACCCTGACTGACTCACACACAAGTATATACAGTACCCTGACTCACACACAATTACATACAGTACCCTGGCTGACTCACACACAAGTATATACAGTACCCTGACTCACACACAAGTATATACAGTACCCTTACTCACACACAATTATATACAGTACCCTGACTTACTCACACACAAATATATACAGTACCCTGACTCACACACAAGTATATACAGTACCCTGACTCACACACAAGTATATACAGTACCCTGACTTACACACATGTATATACAGTACCCTGACTCACACACAAGTATATACAGTACCCTTACTCACACATAATTATATACGGTACCCTGACTTACTCACACACAAATATATACAGTACCCTGACTCACACACAAGTATATACAGTACCCTGACTCACACACAAGTATATACAGTACCCTGACTGACTTACACACAAGTATATACAGTACCCTGACTGACTCACACACAAGTATATACAGTACCCTAACTCACACAAAAGTATATACAGTACCCTGACTCACACACAAATATATACAGTACCCTGACTGACTCACACACAAGTATATACAGTACCCTGACTCACACACAAGTATATACAGTACCCTGACTGACCTACACACAAGTATATACAGTACCCTGACTCACACACAAATATATACAGTACCCTGACTCACACACAACTATATACAGTACCCTGACTGACTCACACACA
>JAECUM010051729.1:0-15280 GCA_016617855.1 Megalonaias nervosa | reverse complement strand
CACTATAGAACTTTGGCTCTGCTGCATAAATTGTCCAAAAATTAAATTTGATTTCATTTTCTATTTGATTCGATATTTTGAAGGTCGCGTTCAACCTAATAAGGCTGGAAATATATCATATTTAAAGACGGCCAAACTTTGACATGCGTAGGGGTTACCTCTTCTAAACGTAGAGCTTGACTATGCTAATATGATCACACGACAAATCAAGATAGTAATCAAGATATGATATGAGAGTGGATGTTGATGCTTTGACATTAATTTATGTCAAAGTAAAAGACTCAACTGGTATTGCGGATGGGATGAAATACTTATAATACACAGTGATGTGCTCTCCTTTAAGAAAATAAAGTTTTAATATGCAATTTTAGATAGTGGATAAAGCAAATAGTTTGTTGTGTAATGGAATCATGAGGGACATATCAAACTGTTAAATCCTGAACGTGTAAATTGTTATATCTCTCTTTCATAAAATAAAATAATAAAAAGATGAGCATTCTATATGTTACACAGACTCATGCTAAATTCACACACTGCAAGTTTAATGTTAGTAAGTGAAATTTTATTGAGGAGTTTAAATATGAACATGACAGACAGATGAATCCACAGACAAAGATGATCAAAGTAAATCCCATATACCACTGACATAGTTTCACAATATTATAAACAGAAATATTTTGAACATGTCATAACTCTTGACTCTTTTCCAGATATTAAGCGAATTATCAATGAGTAAACAAATATACTTAATAAGAACCATATTATTGTTCCGTAAGCTTAAACTGATATACATGTATCAATTTAAATGTTCTGTTTGGTTTAGAGATTTTTCTCCTATTTTGCATTAAACTCTCGGATTAGTCACTTATTTTTCATGGGTGGGGTGGAGATAGTCCAAACAATACATATCCAGCCTTCAGAAAGCTTTCAAAAAAAATCAAGCTCTCATTTGTAGAAAAAGAACATTATTATTATTATTATTATTATTATTATTATTATTATTATTATTATTGTTATTATTATTATTATTATTATTATTATTATTATTATTATTATTATTTCCACAGGTTTTTCAGTGGAAAGAGAGAAAGCTTTTCAAGTTTGTGTTTTTTTTTATGAAACTGTCTGAAGGTGATTTTGTAGTATTTGTGAAAAGTTCCTCGGATTACTAGGTATGAGAAACATATAAATGTTGACAAACAAGAAAATCTGATTTATTCCCTTCAGATGATATTTGTTATGATACTGGATTATATAATTTTCATGGTACTGGTCAGCAAAAATGTTTTACATGCAAATATTCATTAAAAATATCACTTTCCTCTTTCAAAAAATACAAATTTAAATGTATTTTGTGAAAAGGAACTAAACCCATTCTTTGCAAATACTGTTAAGCAAAGTATATGATCAGGGTTCAATTATCCTTCCCCACAACAGTTACACTTCCATCGGTGTAAGCTATATTCACAATGGGTCTAACGAGGCAAAATGTACTTGGATTCTAATATATATGAATTACCGGTAGGCCTCTGCCAAGCTAGCATGAATAATTATGTTAAAGAATGGTTTTAAGGATTCTTTATGTCAAGTAACACATGCCAAAAAAGACAACGAATAAGGAATATAAACTAAAACAAATTCATAAATTATGATACCCTGCTAAATGAAAATGTTGACTAAAGCAACTAAAATGTGGTTGAGCAAAAACAGTTGTTTAAATTAAGCAACATTAATGAGATGGGAAACCATGTTGTTCCAGTCATGCACTCAATTAAAGGTCAAAAGGATGAATGTATGTACTTACACCTTCGATCTCTGCATTAATTTCAATTAACAATAACTTCATTCATTATATTTAATGCATATCCATTCCTCCATTATTAATGTAAAATACTGTGATTTAAATTTGCTGCAAACATTGACTGGAAATTATGGTGCCATTTAGATTCTAGAGCAATAATCAAGTTAAAAATGCCTGGACTCCCATTTAAACAGATGTTAATTCATACAGGCTGAGGAAATTGTAATTGGTGTATCCAAATCAACAAATAATTCCCTCTGATGAGTTACCATAATAACGAAACTTATCAAGGACTGGGGGTAACTAGACCACCCCAGGAGATAGGAGGAATTCCTCCACATCAATTCAGTCATCATCTTCCTTATGAAGCATTAATAATTCAGCATTTGTATAATCATTTTGAAACACCCCTCGTTCCTTCATATAAACTTACTTTAAGTCATTTTCCATATAGGCTGGAAACATCTAGATCCACGGCATCTTTAATCCTGTCTTCTATTTCTTCTTTCTCCATCTTTTTGATGAAAATAATCCTACGTATCAAACCCGTATATACAGGCTGAGTTTCCACAAAACATATTTCTTGTTCTGGGATGTGCCTCTTCAACAATCTTAATGTTTACATGGAATTATTCTCTTCTAGGCTAAAAGCTACAGTTGTCCATATACATAAACATTATTCATGTGTGCTATTTACAGGACACAAAAAACTGCTGAAGCTGTTTTTAAATTATGGAAGTTTGACTTGGAGTATCTATTCCGGTCCAGATGTCTAACATACTTTATGGGGAAGAAAATTGTGTTTTTACAAGGACAACACTCCTTTTGAGTTTACAGTAATTTTTTTATTTGTTTCATATTATGCAGTAGTTCTCCTTTCAGTTATTAAGCAGAACAGAAAAAGTTACAGACAGGGTCTTGGCACAATATGATATGCCAAATGGGTACAGAAATTTGAACTGCAAAGAGGGTACATACATTTGAATTGCAAACGCTATCTTCATTAAACCATTACCTAACAGATTTATGATGGACAAAAAAGAGCAACAAATATCATGTACAACATTGCAAAATATTATGTTAGCAGATAACTAGCGAGATAAGGTGTTAGATTTAAGGGAGGCAGGGTCCCACATGAACCATTTTAATGAACTGCAGCTTAATATTAAGATTAATTAAAACTAGAGTTGTGTGCATTTATTTTCTTATCATGACTTATATAACATAAACGTTCGACAACACAAACATATCATGCATCTGTATTTGAATGCACAGTACATGTATTTTTGTAATTCTTTTCAGTTGTTGGCATACAGTTTTTCAATATTTTCCAGTTGATCTATCAAGTATTCATCATAGGTGTAACATTAGTCATTTGAAATTCTCAAATTTATACCCAACAGTCAAATTCATAACTTACTGCTCATTACGTATACTATAATCTCTACATCTGGTCTTCTTTGTTCAATGGAACATCTCTTCTGCATTAGAAACGCACAATACTAGCATTCATTTTTGTGAGGTCCAAACTCTTAAACAAGATTATTCACAAATGATGGAATAGAAATATAAAATGATAATATAGGATTGTCATGAACTTAAAATTCAAGATAGCATTTAAACCACAAGTTCCATATTTGATCTATTAATGTCATTTGTCTGTGCATGTGGCATCCCCAACACAAAGTCATGACTTCATGAACAATCATGAACTGTCCATGACTGTTCATGAACGTTCTTGAAATGTTCATGATCAGTTCATCATTTGAGTTCACGAACAAATATTCATGAAAGTTCCTCAGCAAAGTTCATGACCACTTCAAGAATAGTGATGAATCATGTACACACTGATGACCTTTTATGAACTATTATAATATCTTTGAAGTTCGTTAAATGTCATAAACTTGGTTCATGAACAATTCAAGTACTTTGATGAACCACCAGGATTTTTCTTAAAAATGTATATGAAATTTCTATATCATTATATTCATAAAATGTTCATGAAAATTCATCATACAAACTTCTCACAATATTAGTGAAATATAAGTAAAGGTGAATATTTTTTTTTAAAAAAAATGATATGATACTGAATAAATGTTCATAGAGATCTTTTATGCAAAACATGTGTACTGAACATGAGTAGTTCTGGATCAATAAGGGAAATATTTTCTGGCCAGCACAAGCAAAAATGTACTTCCTATAAAAGCTTTTAATGACTTTATTCTGACGTTTTTGTTCATTACTGTCATAAACTGCATGTTCTATCGACTTAGTCTCTGATTGCCAATTTGCCGTTTAAACCGAAATATGTAAACAACGATTATCCTGATTGGATGACTGTGAAAGAAGACGTGATATGATTGGTTAATGTACATAAAAGATTTCAGCAGCTGAGCCTCCTTTTCCCCACAAACAGAAGAGCACACAAACGGTTTTGCAACAAGTAAAAACCTCGAACAAAAAATGTCGACTCCCGTGGAATGGACAGATGATAATATTTTCAATATCATTTATTTGTATTAAGTAGAAGTGCAGAGAAGCGATTATGAAGACTACGAAGGAAATGATATGGTTACGTGGAAAAGGTACCCAGCTAGGATCGTCAAAATTACGTGAGAAACTTTTTCTGCAAATAAAGTAGGGTACAAAAATACTGTGCTGAAAGCTGAAGACAATGTTGATCAGATGTTATCTGTAATTAACTAACTTTATCTTTCTTTCAGATCAGACAGCAGAAAAGTAGACTTATTAGAGAATGAAGTTTGTAGGTTAAGGAGGAAAATTTGAAAACTGGAGAATCCTGTGCCCAAGATGGAAGAGACATTAAATAGCGACTGCTGCAGCAATGTTAAAGATCCAAACAGTAATCGGATTGAACAGCTTAAGTTGCAGATGGAGACATTCAGTAGTGACTATCGGGTCGATTTGATTAAATTATAGGCTCTGAACGTCTTCACAAAAGAGGTATCTGACAGATCAGTGTCTGAGAAAACAATTGGTCAAGTCATCAGAAGCCCCAGTGGAAAGACCCTTGATGATGTAAGTTAAATATGATTCAACACTTGATTGAACACAACTGCCCCAATATCTCTTGAAAATTTTAAAAGAAAAATTATAGAACATACAAAAGGTGTTTTTAAGAGTAAAAAACAGAATGTCGCTTGTCAGTCTACATGTTCTTTGTTGCATAATAGAAATTTGTCTCAAATTAAATAGCATTTTTATGATAATATGTTGCATTTTATATTGTTTTAAAACCCCAAAATCTAAGGTTATTTTACGATTCAGGATGAAATAGGTATTTGCGAGTTTGTCAGATAACCAATTTGTTATAGGAACTGTTCATGAAGTTATGAATCATTCACGAGAATCATTGTTCATCATAATTCATGAATATGTTCATGCACTTGTTCATGAATGATGATAACCCAATTTGTGAAATTTTATGAACCGTTCATGAATTCAGTTCATGAATATTTCATGAACTTTTCAAGAACAGTTTGTGAAGTGTTGGTTCAAGAACAGTTCATGAATTCATAATTTCATGAACTGACCATATTCAGTTCAAGTACATTTATGAATAGCTCATGAACCTTTTGATAAATTTTTATGATGAATTTCCGAATTGTTGCTAGATGTTCTTCCCAGGTGTCGTTGTAGATGATGACATCGACGTAAAAGTCGCAAGTATCTAGACCAGAGGCAAGCATATTCATTAAACGTTGAAAGGTACTTGGCGAACCCTTTATCCCAAACGGCATCACTTTATATTAATAAAGTCCATCTGTAGTCACGAATGCCGAAATTTTAGATGCCCTATTCGCGAGTGGAATTTGCCAAGTCCTTTCAGAACGTCGAATTTGGTGACATACTTGGCATTTCCAATTTCATCAATTCAGTCATCGATTCTCGGTAATGGAAATGAATCTGTCTTAGTAATACTGTCCACCTTCCCATGATCAGTGTACATACGCAAAGTTTTATCTTGTTTTGCAACAAGTATACATGGTGAACTCCAGTCACTTTTACCGGTCTCTATGAACTCATTATCCAACAAATACTGAATTTCTTTTTTCAAGTATTCCTGTTTGAGAGGGTTCATCCTGTATGGGTGTTGTTTCACAGGTTTAGAATTTACAATTTCTCAACGTCATGAAAAATTTTGTTTGTTCTTGTAGGAACATCTAGAAATAAGTGCTCATATTCAAATAATAACTGTTTAAGCGTATTCTTTTTTGTTGTTGCAAATGTGTAAGTTTCTGGTCCAGATTATTCATAATTTCTGAATTCGGAAGATTTGTCACTCCAAAATCAATAGAGTCCGTTTGCATTCCTTCACTTAAATATACAGTGAGTGGGACAGGTACAACTAAATTAATCAATTAATATAGTATGGCCTTAGCTAAAATGAATGTTTCATACTCTGGGAAAAAATAATTAAAAAATGTTGTTTACTCAAGTCTAACGATGGTTCTAAATCAAGGTCAGCAAATAGTTACAATAGTTCTACGACTGGTTATTTATCAGGTCAAACACAACTGAATTGAATTTCTAAAAAAATATCAAATCTTGCAGACAAAATTATCGTGATAGTAACATGCAATGGAATTAAATATAAATTTAAAAAAATAAAACTAACAAACAAGTAATTCAATTATGTATACATAACAAATAAAGTCACTAT
The DNA here is from genome assembly GCA_016617855.1 of Megalonaias nervosa. Classification (NCBI taxonomy): domain Eukaryota; kingdom Metazoa; phylum Mollusca; class Bivalvia; order Unionida; family Unionidae; genus Megalonaias; species Megalonaias nervosa. The sequence goes on along the minus strand of JAECUM010051729.1, from coordinate 8,795 downwards.
TTCATTGACACGGCTATCTTTTACAACATCAAGAAGATAACCACCAGTCCCTATTTCACTGACGTGGCTACTCATATACCTTGATTAATATCACTAAGTAACCATATACCATAATATGCATTGCTGTGTACCTATGTACCATAGTTAATATTGCTTAATACCATAGTAATATTGCTGATTACCCACTTACTACAATTAATATTGCTGTGTTCCCATTTACCAGAATTAATACTGTTGAGTACCCATGTACCATAATTAATGTTGCTGAGTACCCATACACTATAATTATTATCATTAAATACCCATGGTGGCGATCTACAGATATTATGAACTTCTGAGGGAATGACAGGTGTAAGGTGAGATTGTTTGCATTTGCAACATGCACAATGCAGAGAAAGTTGGCATACCTCTATCTCACTTTCATGTACTGTGGCTGAAATTTCTTTGGATATTATACTTGTGGAAATTGTAACTGATCTAAGCACATAGCTAACCAAAATGACTGCTATGATGTGCTCATAAAATCAGTCGGAATCAGTCTAAAGTTCACTGTTGTTAGCATTTATTGATATAGGGAAACAAATTTTCAGACTAGACAATTCCTGCTTCTGAAAATGCAAATAATTAGTTACTAAAATATATAAAATATAAAGACAAAGTTATCTGATTCCTTTTAAAATTTACCTCTGAAGTCCGAGAAGTCAAAATGACCAAGCAGAGCTAGCAGCTTTTTGATAAGTGTACATCTGAATTCAAACCTGTCTGCTCTATGACCCACATGACACCATCAATTACACAGCAAATTAAAGTGAATTAAAAGTTCTTTTAAGAATGCTTAAGATATACAATGCCTTTTAAAATATCCAGTATGTCAGTGAGGAAAACTGGGAAAAATATTTTTCTTTAAAAGCCAAACCTTATGCAACATGCATCATTGATTACTCGTATCCATAATTAATATTGTCGAGTTCTCATATATCATAAGTAATATCGATGATTACTCGTATGCCAAAATTAATATCATTGAGTACCCACATATAATTAATATCAATGTGTACACATAAACCATAATTATTACTGACGATTACCCGTATACCATAATTAATATGGATGAGTACCCATATACCATACATTTTGCTGAGTACACAAAGATGATAATTAATGTCGCTGAGTATCCACATACGGTAATTAATATCACTGAGTACCCATATAACATTATTAATATCTCCAAGTACTGAATACCATAATTAATCTCGCTGCATGCCCATATAATATAATTAATATTGATGAGGAACAATACACCACTACTGAATGGAATGAATATAGAGACTGGATTCGACAAAGTGAAATAAAGATAAAAATGTACAATGCTTCCATGCAAAAACATTTTTGATATTTTGAAAATGGAAAGTCTGAGTTGACCAGTCATGAAAGCATAAATAAACATTTGGCATTACTAAATTTAAATTGGCCAGCTGATTCAATTACAGACTCTTTTGTTTTACAGGAAGGATAAGTACTGCCTCTGTTCCCACACGCGAATCCACAGCTTGCATTGGCATAAATTTGACCAATTTGAGAACTTTCGCTGCAAATGCATCATATGTTCGTAAAGCTGAAATTTTGTGGATACTAAAACTTGTCAGAAGCCATTTCAGTTTTCTTTGATCTGTAGACATTTCTTAAATTTTCAGGTTTATGTCATTGCTAAGCAGTGTGCATGTGGAGAACAGAAATCTACATATCTTGCCACCTTTGATATAGAACATTGATGTACTCTTTCAAAGCATAAAATCAAAAATATTTAGGCATTTGCTTGATGAGAGCTAGGATGGTCATCTTCAGGAAAAACAAATCGATATTCATATAATAGTCGGGAGTGATAATAACGTTCAGACTATTTATTACACCTCAAAATTTCTTGCACATGCGACAGGAGTTGATATTTACAGACAATTCAGTTGCAACGTTTGGCTATAGACATCCACTGCGGCTTTCTGTGGATGGCCCTAATGATTACCCTTAAGTTTCTAAACGTTCTGACAAAAGAAATGGAGCTGCAGACTTAACGAAATATTTTGAATGTTGAAACTTATATACTGCATACACTGAAGGAATCACGGTACTAATTGAGTTCCCATAGTCAACCTATGCAAACACCATATTAAAATTTCAATAATTTAAAATTTCTGAGTGCGCATGCCCAAACCTATATTTATCAGTATAGATGAAACATGATGTCAGCTTCTGTGTACAGGAAAGGATATGAGCAGCGGCATTTTCTGGACCTGCATTTGTTTGAAGCACGTGCTTTCAATTCCGCGCCAAAAAGTCAGGTGCTAAGTTTAGTAACGAGTGTTCCAAACTCAAGACTGTTAAAGGACTGAAATTCCATCAATAAATCAATGATAAGCTCTCAAAATATTCTTTTTCTTAAACAATACTTACATTATTAACCAATCCTGGCCACCCAAACCCATATATACTGTATTTTATTTTCACACATATCCAGGCTGGTTATCATTTTTCCATACCATTAGTACCGTGTGTCCTGCACATCGTCTTTCTAACAGGCTACATTTCATCTGAATTGGACGTGGAGGATCTTCAGTATCTAAGCTCTATTCCATAACGCTCCAGAAATGTGACTGACTGTGCTCTGTACCCTTTGAAGTTGTGCAAGCACAGGTTGGTATCAACTTAACATTGCCTTGTCATTGATACCATAATCTCGTGTACAATTAAACTTGCGATTTCATTTTGTGGATTGATACATGTTGTTGACGCAAAGAACATAATGTTGCAATTTACATTTAACTTTTCCAAAAAAGAGCCAAACAGCAACTTAATCCTACTGGCATGGTCCTACTGTTATGGATGTACTTTTTGAGGCTTCATATGGCAGGTGTGTTACTGGCAATGCTGCAAGAAGACAGGCCCTTATTACTGATTGTAAGTATACTGCATCAGCAGAGGCTCCTTATTCATTTTCTCTGCAGCAATGTCTACCCAGTCTGGTATAGTGTATCGCATGGAATTTGCACTGGCCAAAACTTTTGTACTGGCAAAATAATATAGAGCTGAGTTGTGATTAGTTCTCATTGAAGAAGAAATGCTGTGGTGATTATATACAAATGTCAAACAATAGTCAGGCAGTTGATTCCTAGAGTATTTTAACGTCCTCAACCCGGTTTAATTTTCCGTTCAAGCTCACTTATATTTAGAGTATTACTTCCTGTTTCAAGACATCTGCAATCCTAAAATTGAGACCTTGAATTGGTTGCAAGGTTGTAACGCACTGGTGGTATATAGAACGTTGTCTGATAACAGACGAGATTCCTGAAGAAACTATTTCCCTAAGCATACAGACAAGATAAAATATGAACGAGAAATATAGAGGATTTAGTGTAGTCTTCAAATGTCAATAAATAAATTAACACAGTAAAATGTGCATATTCTCTTCCTAAACAATAAATAAATTAATATAATCGAATGTACTTTTATTTATAACCAACAGTCTCAACAATTAGTATTAAATAATAATATTGATCAAAATAGAATTTACTATTAAGATTTAAGAATATGCAATGGGGTAACATTAAAATCCCCATAAACAAACGGATTCAAATAAACAGAATTGACATGCGAAACGGATGTTATAAATTCATACAAATATACTGAAATTGCGTTATGGAGGCACTCTGTCCGTATGTAGAAGTACTCAACGCTATTTCTTTGGCTTTGATTTTCTTTAGTACCGAATTTTACTAAATATTTATATTGCATACATTAATGTATATTTATAATTTGATTACTTTCAATTAATTTTTAGTTAGAGATTGATGAGATTTCATAACACTGTTGGAAGCCAATTATTGTATTTCATTTGCATACGAACCCAATGCCGGTTGAAGGAAAACTGACTGGTGTGCACGACACCGGTATTTATATTCTTCGGTTGCATTAAACAGTGTAACACTCCGACAAAATAGTACATATTGCTAAGAGGTATTTAAGACACAATGACTATTAGATATCGTTTAAATATTGAGATTCAAGACAAATATTGAATGCTAATTATATTACTACACTCTTAATTACAAATGTATGACCAAACACTAAAATCATTGAGTCCGACGTATGAACAGTACAATAAATATTGGCCTCCCAAGTTGCTGGAGGTTCGGGAAAATTAGGACATGCACTATATGGATGCGTTATCCTTGCTAGAGATGGCAAGTGCATTATTTTATTTTTGACCATAACTTATTCTACGTAAAAACTAGTTCTATCAACGGTTTACTGGTGTTCAATAATGGTTGCATACACCGCATAATGAAAATCCGAGGTGCCTCCAAAAACATCAGTTGCCTCCGAAACAAAGATGGCGCACATCGTAAAATACATTGAACATGGCACATAGTATCAGTCATACAGAACATTTCTTTTGCAATTGTTCTACTTCTTTTTCTTCTTCTTTTTCTTCTTCACCTTCATCATCTTCTTCTTTTCTTCTTTTTCTTCTTCTTCTACAAAGCTCATTACTCTGTATTTCTTTACATTTAAATATTGATTACATTAATTTTAAGACATTTGTCTTTGGATTTTCCTTTTTCCATCTTTGCTGACAGGGACATATTAAATGTAAATAGAATGATAATTAAAGACGATACACACTATGTTAACATGTGGCACACTTCGACTCCGACCAGGATCGGTGCTTGAAAATGGACTCTTCCAGAACTCAGGACGAACATGGCGGATGTAACCAATAAACAGTTGTTTTTATCGTATCATCTTGTATCGAAACATACAATGTGAGACCCAATAGACAAGAAACAAAATGATTAATATTATCATTATTATTATTATTATTATTATTATTATTATTAATGGTAGTAGTAGTGTCCTTAATATTGTTCTCATTATTATTATCATCATTGTTATTATTATCATACAAAGCTTATTACTCTGTATCTCTTTATATTGAAATACTGATTACATTTATTTTATAACATTGTCTTGAATTGTTGTCCCACCTCTTGGCACACTACGATTGCGACGAGAAGCGGTGCTCCTGTAACAAAAATGGACTCTTCCAGAACCGGCGTCCCTAAACACAGTAATTTACGGTAATGGACAGTAATGGATAGTAATGGACAGTAATGAGCAGTAATGGACAGTAATGGAGACGAAAATACTGTCGTGCAAGAAAAATGACAGGAACGGAGTAAATTAATGGAACTAGTTTAATAAGATTTATACGCAGAAATTTATTATTAACAGAAAAAGATTCAGAAACATATATACTTTTTGTTCCATCGCGATTGTAATTTACAATTTAACAGTCCAGACCACATGAATCACTATCCCTCTGACTTTATCATTATTTCATCCGTCTCATTTAATTCTATGTATGTTTGTCAACTGTCTTGACTTTTTTGAGATCTCAAGCCTGTGCGTTCATTAATTATGTTTATAATGGAGTAAAACTTGTACGTTGACAAACTTATGTTCAATCAGTTTTCTCTGTATGCACACATATGATCTTCTTTGGAATAAAATATGTATAACGAAACAAAATGACACTTGTCAACGGTATATACTAATCTATGTTAGCAAATAATAACATAGAGTTGCATAGCTATCGAACTTAATATATTTATCATTTTATTTCTGTCTTCATTTAAGAGACTCCATTTAAGTGTTCGTTTTATCAAAATTTTCTAAAAAAAATAGTTAACTGATTTCTATTTTAGGACTAATGGTTGAAACATTTCAATTGCACAACCACCTAAAACTAGTATAACGTGCTTTCATTAAATGCCACATTCACACCTTTCGCACCTATCTTTGATGTCCACTTTAGCTTCACATAGAATCCAGTAAGTTGAGCTGGCAGTGTCAAGTATGGCCTAACACAATTATCGTTTAGCGACATACTGTGAGATGTAATGGTCAATGAACATTAATCGAATTGAATAGAGGTATCAACAATATTATTTGTTATAGACTTGAATTGATATATGAATAATAGTGCTTCTAACCAACTTTCGCTAATGTTTAAAAAGTGATTTTTAAGGTAAATAATTGGCCTCGAGATGAAAAGAACGAGAAGGCTCCAATAGACATAGATTCCTTATATATATATATATATATATATATATATATATATATATATATATATATATATATATATATATATATATACATAAGAAGGTTGTAGTCAAACCAAAAATAAAACAATTTTCTATTCAATCTGTTAAAATTCTCAATTTTGTGAACGTTTGTGATAACTTGGATATTATCAGAATGGTAAAAGGTAAGAGCAAGAAACAGTTTCCTTGCGGTGACTGTAAGAAAGCTTGTGAGTCGGGCTGTCTTTAATGTGAGGTAGGTCTTCTTTTGAATTGCTTATATATTGTTAAGTTTCTATTTAATGATCTTTTATTTATATCATTATTATTATATTCTCCCGGCAAATTATTTGAGCACAATCATTCGTTTGAATATGCTAACCTCCTGTTATCTGTGTTTAACATAAAACGGTATCTACATATCATTCATAATTGCCAATAAAACGTATCAGTTGCTGACATTTGTACTAAACACACTGCTTCAATAACATGCTGTCAAATGTGAAAAGAAAAGATGAAAGAAGCGATTAGAATAATAAATAGCATGTTCCCAAGCGTATATATACCCTCTTTGTGTAATGTTAACATCACATGTAAGATATAATTAATAACAGTACATTTCCTAAATTAGTTAAACTTGATAAAGAAGATGTTTTAGAATATTAATTGCATTTTATGATTAGCTTTATTGTCGGATTGATTAATGTATGTCACGGATCGCAAAATGATCATTTTCAGTCTTTAAATTAGCGTTCTACCTTTCCATCTTGTAATTGAGTCTTTGATAAGACAATTTGACCAGTTCGATGTTATTTGTTGCTGATTGTATGTATCTTGAAAATGGTCAATGTAATGTAGCAAAATCGTTTTAAAGGAAGGAAATGTACTGAATGTCAATATAACATTTTGGGTGATGAATTCCATTACCTCGACAATACATGTTCTCTCTCTCTCTCTCTCTCTCTCTCTCTCTCTCTCTCTCTCATAATGGTATTAACACATCTCAGCAACTGTATTGTCATACGATACATAATAAGCATATTAGGTATTTTACTACACTAATATATTATACTGCAACTGCATCTTTTGCAAATCATCTTTGTAATGACTCAAGTTTGTTTTTAAAATGATGTCAGTAATAAGCTCCCTAGAACTAATTGTTGAATTGTTGTTAAATAAATGATATTTTTTTCTTTCTCGTAGAGTCTTATATTTAAACTCCCAAACTTATCCACTGGAAATGTTACAATTAAAGGTCATCTACCTTCTCATTTATTCTTTATGTATATCTAGATTGTGTATATTATTTTCAACATGCTCGATTCTTTTAAGAGCCTACTTAAGAAATTACTTTTCTCTGTTTATGTCAGACCATCAGTGAACCGTCAATCAGTAACCCGACCATCAGTTCTAGGATCGTCAGTGAACCTCCAACCGTCAGTGAACCACCAATCAAGAACCTGGCCATCAATACTGAAACCGTCAGTGAACCACTAACCATCAGAGAACCACCACTCTTTAAGCTGACCGTCAATGAACCTCCAGTCAATAACCCAACCGTCATTGTCCCACAAAGTGAATTCACAGCGTCAATTGTATCCTAGCCATCAATGACAATCCCAGTAATTACACACCTGAACATGACGTTAGCATGGAAACATCCAAACCTAAGCGACAATCAGATGACGGTGATTGGCAGACTCCGAAACGTCGACGTTGCTCCTTGTGGTCGTTCAAGAATAATGTTTCAACATACGTCAATTGTTCGAACAGATATACCAGCCTAGTTGACAAAGGTGACACCAATGACCTCGCACTGGAATCAATAAAAACAAACAAGGTCAGTTGGGACAATATTTCTGTAACAAATAATAAATCAGCATCAGTAGTTGAGAATTCTGGTAAGGTTACTGTTGCTGGGCCTCACAGTGGGATTTTGAAGAATGGGAAGTTTATGGACATAAGAGAAACATTGAGAATTTTAAAACTAAATGAATATCTTAGTGCACTACCACGTGTACCACCTGGCGTAAATGAAAACGTGTTCTTTATAGCTGACAATACACTAAATGAGGAGAGAAAGAAAACTGGTAAGAGTAGAGAGTTTGGGATGACTGTGGCACATGGGTAAAGGTACATCTCCCACAAATTACTTTGTTACACTAAACGAGAAACTGGTCAGTGTTATAAAGAGAGATGGATAATATTGCACTAAAAAAAAAAATAATAAAAAAAAAAAAAATAAATAAATTAAAAAAAAAAACACAAAAAAAAAAAACAACAAATAAACGGTGTGCGTGTCTACCATCCACATGAACCACAACAGATGCTTCGGGCGTGTTAGTTGTGTATCGGGCACATAGCAAGCACAAGAAATGTCTAGAATACAAGCGATATGTAACTTGGATAGGAAATATGCCACACTCTATGATATGACACTATCTACGTCTGTCTCATTTATGGAGTATGTTGGTGGATTTTCCGGGACGACAATTCATGAAAGTGCATTAAAACCAGAAGTACACGAAGAATACGTAAGAACTACACAACGTGTAAATGTGAATGATGCAAATATGGCTAAACAAGACTCCGCAAAAAAAAACAAAAAAAACAAAACGAGTACGGCAAAACAAAACCAAGGAGAAGATGTTTATGACA
>JAECUM010051728.1:0-23611 GCA_016617855.1 Megalonaias nervosa | reverse complement strand
AGCTGCTTAAGAAAGAATTTCTTTAATAAAATGTAAAATGAGGCAAGGAAATTTGAATTACTTATCTTTAAGGGTAAGGAATAGTACAAGAAAAGCTTTCGAAATCGTTGGTCTGATCAGACTCTGCAGATCAATTAACTGAGGAGGTACAAATGTCGAATTTCAAGAAAGTTATTATTTGGACGGACATTTCAAGTAAATGATCAATATATGAACTCCAGCTGAGGTATTGATCAATGTAGATGCCATGAGGTGTTTGATTTTTCAAACTAAACACGTTTAAGTCATTTTGAGTGAGCAGTAAATCCATACCTGTTGATACGATTTACGAGAGTTGTTTCGCCTGGACTGTAACAATCATTTTCAAACAGTTACTTTCTTTATCCCTTTTCACGCGATTTATCTTGATTTCTATGTTACTATTGTGATGTATATTTAATTTTATTGGGGGTTTTTTTGTTAGTTTTAAATTTTTTAATTCCATTACATGTTATTGTAATGTAACTTTGCTTACTGGATTTGACATTGTCCAGAAATTCAGTTCAGTTCTGTTTGACCTGTTATTTTTTTATTTCACTGATAAACAACCAATAATAGAAACACTGTATCTAGTTTTTGACCTTGTCTCCAAAATCAGTGACAGTTTTGGTAAACAACTTGTTTTATCTTTGTCATAGCAAGAATTGTTATGTTGAATCAAAGTCATACCTGGAATACGTGACGGGTGGCAAGTATCTATTGTTACAAACTTCTATTTTGTCCAGAAGCATGAACTTTTGACCCTCATCCGGGAATCTGTTTTGCGTCTTAATTAGCGTATAACTATTGTTTTTGACAGAGGGTTTTCAGTCGAGCTCCAAACAATTGACACGTTAAGTTGTCATTAAGTTGTGACCAGATTGAGTTAATTTTTTTTTGTTTTATGGAATTCAAGTGATTCTTTTCCCTGGAAATACAAAAGTGCTCCTACAAAATTCTTGTATAAAGACATTTATTGAAATTTATACGGAATTCAAAACTGGAATAATATTTTCCGTGATTCAACAAAGGATTGTTGACACTGCAACACTTCCAGACTACAACAGACGTCATCGCCTTCCATTTTGGATTTCATCGGGACTCGACCTCAGTTTCATTCAGGACCTTTTTAATACTACTATTTTTTAATTCTTAAATTATTTTTGGACTTTATTCGTAAAACTGTAAGGTTTTTTTTCGTTTTTCACTTGATATTCTAGGGAAATAAATTATTTGTTATATTTTGCAAAGCTTGTTGTCTTCACTCTTTTCTGTTACTTATTTCAAGAGCTTAGTCTCGTAACACTGTTTAAAAGAATTGCTGCTCCTCTGCTGTTACTTCTATAGGAACTGAAAATTAGTTCTTGTCCTCACTGTGTCCGTTCATAAGATTCTGTAGGAGCTGGAAGTGACCTTTTATCCCAATTCTGTCAATACTTAAGATTCTAAATCTAAATTGACATGTATATCATGTAAACAAATAATATTACATTGTTTTTCTTTCCAATAAAGTGGAATACGTCCTACCTCTTTTTGTATCTTCTAAACCTTGAAAATTTTGCAAGAAAATTTGTATTGTAGCATCCATTATCAAATATTTTTTCTTCAATGGACATACCTCGTTTTAAATTCACAGTTTAATGCGTCAGCATATAATTATATAATTTTACACTGGAAGTTTAATTAATAAAAACAAAAATGTGCACATAAATGTAAAGTCCGCTTACAAATTAAACAAATTTGCTTGCAATATTCATAAAGGAGAAAACAGAGAGAGAGAGAGAGAGAGAGAGAGAGAGAGAGAGAGAGAGAGAGAGAGAGAGAGAGAATTTCATGTTAGGCGCTAAACATTCCGAATTACTGTTATTCATGGTTTGCCAGCTTCCTTAAGCAACTGTGTCTAATATGACCTTGTTTATCTTAACATCACTTGATATTGTCATTTTCTTAGATAAAAATGTTAAGAGTATTATGAAAATAGTTTTGAATGATTTCAAAGTCGAATTATAAATTGAAATGTGTTTGGATAAATATTGTACCGCATGACAAATTATGTATTTTAACATTATTTCATTGTGTATTTTAACATCATTTCATTATATATTTTGACATTATTTCATTGTGTAAAAATGCTTCAAAGTTCAATGCCATCGAAGAGTACTATGAAAAGCCGCTTTACGCAAGTTTAGTTCACAATTTAGTGTCAGTGTCACCTAATGTCAAACATTTCGTTAATCAACTTTTTATCTTTTCAGTATCATAACTCCTATTTCCATCTAAATATACGTCCGAATGGTAAATGTAGATTTAGTTAAGCCTTCAAAAATATTATAAACAATATGTTTTCTTGTACACAGGAGGAAAAAAAATCAAAACCATTAACTCAATGCAATGCGAACTGAACACTTAAACGATCACATTTAACTGAAATGAGTTGTCTCCCCTGTTATTGTTATCAATATAACTTTCAGGTGCTTGTTACTTTTCTTTTTTCTTTATTTTATGCGATTGGTTAAATAAAAGCATCAGCGATGAGTTACACCTGTTATAATTCCTGCATCGTTCGGTTCAACCTGAACTATTCATTTTTTCAGAGCAGATAAATAAAGTATTTGAAATTTCTTTTTACCGTCATCTTTAAGTTTCACGACTACTTTTCAGTTTTTAAACAAGCATTCTTTATCCATAAGTTCTAATGCAGCTTTTGAAACATTTTTCCTCATCAATATACGGGCTACTTTCAACAATCTCCTTCTCCTACACAGAGCCTGGAAAACCATGTGTAACCATGGCTCAAAAAGACACTGGACTTTGACCAAAGTCTGTGAATGGCCCCATAATTACAGCCACAGTACTGATCTTAGTTCCAATGCGACATTGGAGTTTTAAAAAGATTTCTTAAAGCTGATGAAAACCTCGGAAAGACCATATCGATCACGTGGAAGTGGATCCGGGAGGATCTTATGAGAACTTAGGATAAAGAATACACGCTGCGTCGCCTGACTTCAGACCCTGACACGGAAAATATTCAGCGGCAAGCCGTTGCGGTTCACAAAGCAAAGGCCAACCAGAAGTTAAACCGCCCAGTCTATCCTGGGCAGACAATCCTCGACATCAGCAATTTCTAATGTAAGACTTTTACTACGGCCGTATTAATGTGTCATATGGTGTAAAGGCAGTCCTGCTACACACAAACAACGATTAACTGCTGCTGAAGACATAGAGTGCCGAAGCCTATCACGACATGACTGAGAATGCGAATACCCCTGTGAGCACTCACTCTACTCTCTTTTTACAAGAATAACCTAAAGCGTGGCAAGCTTCCATTGCATGACAGCCTTCGATTACATGAGGGAGTCGTCTTCACACCATCACGATACCTTGCGAAGGAAGAATGTATTTACATGATATTATTAGTAAATACTAGGATGTTCGAACTATTAAAGTATGGCCACAATTCCCATGTATTGATTTCTCATCATGCAGGTCAGGTTGGAGTGGGTAACAGTTTCAGTATTCAAGCGTAATTTAACTAATATAGTATAATGTCACCATCAGCGATTCTGCTGTAGCAGCAGAGAGGGTGGACCCTACAACTTTTTCCGAGGGTCCGTTAGCAAAATTAAAGGTTCCTACGAAGGACTAAAATAAGGTCAATAACGCTAAACCGAATCCACTAACCGAACATATTTCAACAACAAAAATCGACTGGGTTAGTTTGATTCTGTTACTCGTTCGTTGACGTATTTTTTTTTTCAAATTTTAGGCCTGTTTTGTTTGCGTCTCACACTCATTTTTTGTCAACTCACCCTCTCTGCTGATGTGGTTTTTATCCAAATATTGTATCAAGTCCGTTACGATATCTTGACCTGGGATCATGCAAATTTATTGTTATAAAACCAAACGGGGTAGCTTGCGCGTGTGCAAAGAAATTTTTTAATTTATTCATGTCCATGTCCCCTCAACACCAAGTATAATAAATATTTTGCAGCGTATGATTATCATCTCCGTCAAATACAACTAAAATATTACAGTTATCTCTGATCACTTTTGGAATTTGTGTATAACGCTGTGTAACATAAAACACGTCTGTGTTTTTTATGTCTACCTCGAGAAAATATCCTAGCTAGATTTGATTGTTTGTCCAGCATGACATCATCGTACACTACTAAATTATTAATACTTCCATCCAGATCATCTACAGATGGCGCTTCATCAATATCAGTTATAAAGTCAATAACATCACTGTCTTCATTCAGCAACTTTGCATTTTCATTAAAATCCTTAAGTACTTCATAGCATCGCTGATCATCTACAGATGGTGCTACTAAATATAATTTATCCCACTTCAGCCATCTCATTATCAGATTAAGCAATAATTGCGTCTTCCCACTTCCAGATGGACCTATTATTATCATTCTGATAGAATTCAGTAGCGCTGGGTGATGCTTGACTGGCTCTTGTTTTCGTGTCGCCGAAAAGTCAATTATATCCATATCATAAATATGAATTTATATTGTGTTCGATGTAGGGCAACCACCCCAACCACTGGATTAACAACAATAATAACAAAAAATAAAAAACGCGCACTGACAGGTAACTGTGAAAAGTGTGGTACAAAAAAATACAAATTTATTTCAAGTGCAAAGACAGGCGGTGTTATCGCTGCTTCGTTGGGAAAATTGCCTGGGGCTCCGTGGGCGAAGTATCCCGGAGAAAAACACTTACCAGGATACAATTATTGTGGTCCTGGAACTCGACTTGATATTCGACTTGCTGATCAAGATCAACCAAGACCTGGAGAGCATCCAATAAACAAGATTGATCAAGCGTGTCACATTCATGATGTTGCGTATAAAAGTAAAGATTTACAACAACGATATCTTGCAGATGTGAAATTGATTCATGCGTTAAATTCTATACCTGATAATTCTCTCAGAGAAAAGCTCGCTAGTTTTCTAGTAAAAACTGCTATGAAAGGTAAAATAATGCTAGGGGCTGGGTAATTAATTATATAACTATTATAATGGAATCCATTTATTATTCCCCGAGAGGATATTGGAAGGGCAGAGCAGCTATTAGTAAACTTGCTGAAGCAGCAAAAGTCTCACGTGCTGTTGCTGCAGCGTGGTTAGCACGACAGGCAATATGACAAATCTATCTACGTCCACCTAAAAAAATTCAGTACGCGTATTTTGATGTCAGCGTCCCCAATGAAGTTCATAAAGCGGATATTTTGTTTTTACCACACGATACTATTAAAACACGTGGACGTCAATCACGCACATACAAATACGCGTTAACTGTCGTTGATGTTGCAAGTAGATATAAAGAAGCGGAGCCGCTATCAACAAAAACATCTGAAGTTGCATCTGCGTTTGAACGAATTTATCAACGAGGATCCGGACCACAAGGTGGTCTACGATGGCCACAGCTATTACAGGTTGATCCTGGTAAAGAATTTCTTGGTGCAGTATTATCGTTGATGAAAAAACATAACGTTAAAATCAGACGAGGACACACTGAAATTCATCGTGATCAGGCAATCGTTGAACGATTTAATCGAACACTTGCTGAGTGGTTATTTGGATATCAATATGCAAAGGAAATATCCACTGACTTTAAGTCCAGGGAGAGATCTCGTGAATGGGTTGCAAGATTACCAAATGTGATAGCTGCTTTAAATAATGAGATTACTCGTGCAACTTCTATGAAACCTATTAATGCAATTACAAAGAAATATATACCTCGTAGCGATGGTTACGGACAACGACGTGAATCTTCCTCTCACCCAGTGTTAGGTAATGTGACTGTAAGGTATTTACATGAACCTGGTGAACTTGAAGGCGGTAAAAAAGAGCAACTGATCTTATCTGGAGTGTGACTACACATAAAATTTCTAACGTGGTTAGATCTACTGGTAGACCCGCCATCTACAGACTAGATTCAACTGCTCCTCAACGTGGATTTGTACGTGAACAATTACAAGTAATTCCTGAAGGCACACAATTACCACCGCGTTCACTTTTGTAAATTAGAGCCCTGACGTCGATTACATTCAAGACATGTCAATATGACATTATCACATGTATGAGCAAGATCACTATTAATTCTGTCTACGGTAAACTGTCTTGGATTATTACTCAAATATTCCCATAGCATATTACAGTTACAACTTGCATAATGATTATTCTGTCGTTGTTTTAGCGTTATAATTAATTTAGGATCAATATCAAAATCGCGATTATTTTTTTTTGTCACATTGCTTATAACCAAATAGTTTTTTTCTTATTACGCCAACAACAACTTCGTTGTTGTCGCTAGCAGTTTGATTATTATTTTCTGTAGCATTTACAATAACCCTGTGTAGTTGAGATATTCTTCTGACTCGAGATACTGCGAGATAAACTAAATTTGACCATTCGATTCTATCATCGACAATCCAGATATTTGTATCAGCAATAGTTAGTCCTGGTAACGAATGAATCGTTATAGCATATCCTAGCTTCCACGGTGAGTTATTCATGCTCAACGCGCTCTCAACAACATCAACATCAACGAAAACAATATCATTCAATACAAGATTTTGTTTTTCATTTGTTCCTGGAATTTCAACTTCAATATTCTGTCGTCGAGTATCCGCTGGGCGATAACATAATGGTACGGGTAGATTTGAAAACTTTTCTTTATGTAACAGAAATAATTTCTCTTGCAATTCATCACGAACTATTTTTCTACTCGCAACTATTAAATCATTTGGTCGCCATAAATTCCAAAAATCATTTACAGGAGTTTCCGGAATTATTTCACGCATTATCTCACATTGTATTCTATCTGGCTGTAGTCTGATTAATCTTTTAAATTCTTTTAGAGGTTCATCAATAGCTCTATGATCATCATTTATTTCTTCATAATAATCCACAAATGATTTTAACCACTCATGTGGAGACTGCCCAACGAAAGGTGGTGGTTGACTATGATCGCCGCACATAATCACAGCAGTATTTTTCGTTAATAACCAATTAAGAAATATTTTTAGTGTTTCTAACGACACCGTACAAATCTCATCCCAGATGATGATTTTCGGAATATATTTCTCACCCATTCGGTCAGGTGTCCACGTATCTCCACACCATCTGAAGAAACTATGGTATGTACACGATTTTACTCCTTGTTGTTTTATTTCTCTTGCTAGTCTGTGTGTAGGTGTCAACATAATCATATCAACGGAGTTTGAAGAACTCTGCCGAAATAATTCAATGGCACGTGTTGTTTTACCAGAACCTCCAGGTCCATTGAGATAAATGGTTTTATGTCTGGCCACGGGATCAAATACAGATGGTAATGTTGATACTGGCATTTGATTGTCATCACCGTAGTATATTTCTTTGATATCAACGTCTGCAGATTCGGAATAATCGAGTATACTTTCGTGTTTTATTCTCCATGATCCCCATTCACCATTACCGAGTAACGGTTTTACCAAATCCACGTACGCGCTATTTATATAAAATGAATCCGTAGCAACTCTGACAGCGTAACAAGGAAATCTATTTATCATCGATAATAAATTTATAGAAACGTAAGCGAGCATAGAAGATCTTAAATGAGTAAATTGCGGTAACTCACCATCGATGTAACTCACGATTGTACCTAATTTAATTCCGTCTGACAAATAAGCATTACTTCTGCTTATAAATGTTCCTTTGTTCGTTGTATCAGTAATTATAAAATCTAACTCAGCATCATCCATGATTAATCTTGTACAATGTCTTTTATGATCATGCAAACCACCTTGAGTAAATTTACCAATTATTTTTCTACCGAGATCTTTTGCAACTTTATTTTCATAATCGATTTTATCCCAATCTTCATCTGGATCTGTCGGTGAATGTTTCTTTTGTTGTGGTAACCAAACTTGTTTCTGCGGATTATATGATATAATAGCTTCATTTACACTCAATGACATTAAGATTTCAGCATCGAGCATGTATCGTAATAGCGCTATTGGAACCCAATATTTTTCTGAGAAATGTCTACCAAACTACGCATAAACGATCGGATGAAGTTTATTACAAAACTTAAGTGATTTTACACAAGCGAATCCAGTTAAATCAAAATCAGGTAATGGTCCATTTATCGCAACTCTGGTCATCTCGTGTGTGAGATGTCCGAATCTTTTGAAATATTCAGAACATTCTCCGTGTCCAAGAAAACTTCCAGGATAACACGCAACCATATTAACCGATATAACTTTATGATGATCGTATTTAGTATTCCACAATCCGCCGTGTCCGTATTCGACACAACTATGCTGAATATCTTCAAGGAATTCTGATCGTGTCGGTTTCCATGAATTTTTCTCTTGAGCGAAGTGAGCAGCAACTGATGGAACTGTAAAACAATTATTCAATAATCTTTCAACTTCAACATCATCAGAATTATATTTCAGTGCAAGATTCTTCATTTCTTCATGGAGAGATTCTCTACGGTAAATCTCTCCATTAGGTTGTACAAACTGACCGTAATTCACGGATTCTGAACTCTGAAATAACCACACAGATACAGGGTCACTCTTACTGATATCGCTGATAACATCGAATATATAATCGTCATAAAATCTGACTATTCTATCTCGTGGAAATATTGTTACAGCATTAGTCCATGCATGTGCGTTATGATCAATGATTGTTATAGGGGTTCCATTTTTTGCATATTTCGGTTTGTACAAAAATTCTCCGGTTAGTGTTTTTACTGTTATTGGAAATCCCAATTTCTTTTCTAGCTTAGCAACATCATTGATAGATGCTCCGGTATCTTTAACTGTTTCTGCCCACTCATTTATTTTTTTTACGTCTTAGATCAGTTAAACCGTTTGCGCGTATTGCTTTTGAGAAATGTTCCATAACTCGCTCAGCTATGCAGTTTAGACTCCTTGACAATTTCATTGGTTTGAGATTATCAACGCTAGGTTTATCATTTAGCGGATATATCGCATAGATAACTGCCGTTACAGGATACGCTCGTTCACAATACGGTTTATCAATACCAGTCAATGTTCCTGGTTTGGATTTGTTATTTAATGTAACAGTATTATTTCCAGTATGAAGTCGTACAGGTTCACGTTTATCACGGATAATCCAAGTGTCATCATCTGTCTGCACAATAAATTTTACTAAAATAATATATCGCTGATTGTCGAGAAGGTTGATAATATTTTTACCTCGTTCGTCACTCATTCTAAAATCAATGATATTCATGATCCTGAATGTCGACCAAGTATGAGCCGCACCATCATTGCGAAATTCTTTTTTAGCTTCACGGATACGATTGATTATATCTCTATTTATCAAAGCCAGATCTTGCATCGAAAAATTAAATTTAGATTTCCCGATGACGAAGTCACTGAGTTTGAAAAGATCAAATCTTGCTCCCGCCGAGACGGTGGAAAGTTCAATTGTGGATAATCTCTCAAATTCCTCCATACTATATTTAAAGCAAATATATGTTTAATTAAACTTTAATTATATATATAATGATTCAAACAAACAACCGATGCAGATGGCTTATGATAGGATTTTCTCTTCCTTGTAATAAATCATGCGTAAATGAATTTTGTGATCAACACATGCAAAGCTTTCGCAAAGGCAGTCTAGGACCAAAACCGTGTATACGATGCGGTGTTGGAGTCAGAGGAGAAACACGGTTATGTGTGCAATGCGGTGGTAAAAGATACAGAGAGCTAAAACGATATTATGATAAGAAGGCGTCAGGTGAATCCCCCATAAAAACCGCTGAAGACTATCTGGCCAGATTTCAAAATAATCATTTAGACAAATAGTATTATATATAAATGGAACAAAATAAATTTGTAAAGCACCCTATCATTAAAAATTATGAAGTGTCTCGTGATGGTGTCATCAGAAATTGTAGATTGAAAAGATCAGTCGGTTATGACAATGGTATTGGTTATCTCAAATTCCATTCTGAAAAAAAGATATATTACTCCCATAGGTTCGTATTTGAATGTTTTCATCGGGTCATCGAAGAAGGACTTGTAATTAATCACATTGACGGTAATAAAGAAAATAACTCTTTATGTAATCTTGAAGATGTGACACCAAGTCAGAATTCTGCACTTGGAAATACTGGGAGATGTAAAATGTTTGGAAAGAGGTCAGTTATATCCACTAATACAGAGACAGGTGAAGAGAGAATTTTCCCATCAATGACTGCGGCTGGTAAATATTTTGATATTTGTGTGCCTTCAGTACAACGTGTTGCAGAAAAAATAACTAAATCAGCATTTTCAAAAAAATTTAAACAAAAGATCACGTTCCGGTATGTACAATGAAGCGAGATAAATCCGTCATCGCTGATAGAGCAATCAAGTAGTTGTCTCCCTTTTTTTGTTATTGCGTTATACTTGTACTACAGTCTAATCGTAATGCTTAAATATCTCTCCAGTCCAGATATCTCAACTATGTGGAAGTATTAATTGCAGAAAATATATATTATATTTTCCTCAAACAAACATAAAAACCTCAGCCGTGATATTTTATCATAGGCCGATATTGTACATAACTGCTTCACATATCGATCGCAGCAGACTACATGTATCGTTGTTACTATACTGAATGAATGTACACAGCTCTGTTCCAGGCGGTATATACCAGAATAATATCGATCCATGCATTCATTGCTAAATAGTTCTGCCTTGACTGTGTCAAGAGGCTTGAAAATATAATATTTTAACAAGGCAGAAACGGTAGAAATGTGTAAAATTGCAGATTTTATTCAGAATCAGAAAAATATTCTGATAGTATAATGCTGATCACAGAATCTGCAGTGACAGAGTCAGGGCTAAGATAGCTATATATTTATTTTTGGAACGTGTATTTGTAAGATGGAACAATGGTGCATTCGTAGCACGTCTGACTCTCGTACTCGAGGTCTTGAGTTCCAAACCCATGACTGACACTGTCGATGGTTTGTAGCCCTGGGATGCTACTTTATTTAATAATTATTATTCACTTAATAATTGGGGCGCAAGCTATTTTATTTAATAATTATTATTCACTTAAAAATTGGGGCGCAAGCAAGAAAGCCTCATGTAACCCTCGCCAACGTCAAACAACGTGGCGAGTGCAGTTTTGCACTTACCCCGGGGTTTGATTTGGGGGGGGGGTTACTATATGCGCTTGCGTCCCTAAAATAAACAGCAGGGTGATGTGAACTCGCGACCTTGTGACCTCACTGAAGGGTACCCACATAGGGGCATTCAGAAAGAATGTCCGCCGGACCAAAAAGTCTCAATAAGGTGCCTGTGGACCATAAGACAGGTCTTAACCATGAAGAGTGCCTGTGGGCCATAAGAGGCCTTTACCAAATAAAAAAAAGGACTCTTAGGATCTTATTGGTAAAGGCTTTACCGGCAGAAGGGACCCCAGTGGAATGGTAGACTGAGCATCATCGCTGCTGTTTATTTTTATTCAGAAATATATTTTTATTTTTATTCAGAATATATTTTTATATTTATCTGATTCAGAATATATTTTTACTTTTATCTGATTCAGAATATATTTTTATTATAAATCTGATTCAGAATATATTTTATGAATCAGAATATATTTTTATTATAAATCCGATTCAGAATATATTTTATGAATCAGAATATATTTTTA
Source organism: Megalonaias nervosa (assembly GCA_016617855.1). Taxonomy (NCBI): domain Eukaryota; kingdom Metazoa; phylum Mollusca; class Bivalvia; order Unionida; family Unionidae; genus Megalonaias; species Megalonaias nervosa. The sequence goes on along the minus strand of JAECUM010051728.1, from coordinate 11,909 downwards.
TTATAAATCCGATTCAGAATATATTTTATGAATCAGAATATATTTTTATTATAAATCTGATTCAGAATATATTTTTATATTTATCAGAATATATTTTAAATATTTTATCTGATTCAGAAATACATTTATTATAATAAAATTTTATTTTTTATGAAATTCAGTCAGATTTTCTAAATTTGATAGGTAAGTTACGTAACAATGTTGTGACTTTGATCAGAATTTCTGAATTTGATGGGTATATTACCCGTCAATATTGCGAATTCAGTCAGATTTTCTAAATTTGATGGGTATATTACCCGTCAATATTGCGAATTCAGTCAGATTTTCTTAATTTAATGGGTATATTACCGTCAATATTGCGAATTCAGTCAGATTTTCTAAAATATTTTATTTTTATTCAGAAATATTTATTCTGAAATATTTTATTTTTATTTAAACAAATAATTTATAATATAAAAGTAATGAACCACGAAAACACCACATCAATTATTACTGCTATTAAGCAATTACAACACAGCGGTATAAAAATATCTGAACAACTTGATCCTGAAAAAATAATGAGTGATTTTGAATCATTACAATTCAAAAAATCAGAAAATAGATATACGTTGCCCTCCGATTATAGATACATAAAGTTAATTCAGCAGGCGATGTTACGATCGCTGGCAGCAATCACGGATACGCAAGTGAAATTATTTGTTCCTCTTTCACGGGCCATCGAAAAGGTTAGGTCGGAATTATCTCACGAATACGAAACGAAAAGACTCGCACACGCTCGTATGAAACGGCTGAGAGATATCATGTCGATGACGGAAGAATTACTGGCTAAAGATAAAGACAAGTGTGACTATAGTGACAACGAAACTAATAGTGTTGTACCAGAATAATTCATTTCTGACCCGGATAAAATCATAGGTAAAAAAATAATTATTTGATATTTTTTTTTTACTTGATGTTTTCTGTAACTACGATGACGAAGTCATTACGATGACGCTCTACGATCTTACATACAAGTTTATATTTAACGACTCTGACCTAAGATCGAGCAAGTGGCCAGACTGGTCAGTAAGTTTGAAATGTATCCGTGATAAAAGACGACTATGACATTTTAGATAAACACCTTTGATTGGTTCTGATACGATCAAATAACCTGGGGGGACTTGAGGGGTAAATGAGTAGAGAATGTATCCTTGTTGGGCCTGATTGGATTTATCAGTGTCAACTTGATAACTGCCGTCGATAACATCACATACTAGATTGACAGCGATCGTTGATGTGATGTTGACGATGCCCGGTGAGACATGACGGCCCCCCCCCCCCCCGGTTATTGTATCGGAGAATACTTGGTGGTGGGGCTATTTTTCGATTCGATTCGAGGATTTTTGGAAACTTTATGATGTCAGGGTTAACCGCGAGGACTTTATAACGCTTCAATTCTTCTGAATAACTATTGAACGTTATATCAACAGAACAGATCAATTTTGGATCTTTTTTGTATTCTATTTGATTAACATATTTAACGTTTTCAAGGATAACATATTTTATATGTTCATGATCCGCAGATACTGCGTTTAAATGTTGAATTGCATCAATGATATTTTTTTTTGTGTGTCTTCGGTGTAATTTTGTATCAATTCAACGATTAAATTTACAAGATAATCATGAATTCTTTTAAATTCATTTACTATGGGTTGAATTATTACTGCAGCTTCTCCAAACCTCGCCACAAATCCTCCATCTGATTTTCTATAGAAAACTTCCTTTATCAATATTAATTTTTCATTTTGTTCATTAGTGAAAAATTCAAGCTTTGTCCACGGATATCGATTTCTGTATTCGGGTGTTTTCATAAATTTTTGTTCCGTTGTGAAAAATTCATCTAGACGTAGTTCTGCTGGTTTATCGTATTTGGGTTCAATTTCAGGCCAACCTGATACAGTTCTAATCGAACTTTGATATATGTCCACAGCATAATCCGGCGATAATATTTCAATGGCCGATGACAGCGTTGGCTCATGAAGATTAATGGCAATCTTTGATTCTTTTCCTGTGATGGATTTAATTCTGCGCTGAAATTCTTCATTGATCTATTCTATTTGATAACTGCCCGTTGGAATACTAACTACTTGCCAATCAGGAGTTCCATCGGGTTTGTTTTTATTTGCAAATACTAATGAATTATTCGGTTGTAGTCCACCGAATGATTTTGACCTAATATTTTGCCAACTATAATAAACCCGTAATTGCGCCAATGCTATCTCGGATGCTGGAATTGCGGTCGGAAAATTAATACTGAATTCAGGATTAGTTGAACTCGCCGATATCATTGTGGTTCTTACCGGAGCAGTATTAGTGACGATCTGTTGCAATAATTCCTGCGATCGCTGATCGAACGTTGACATTATTATACTATTATTGTTTTAAATCACCGACATTGTCTCGGTCAGGAATTTTTTCATCCATAACATCGTTATGGAATACTTCATTGTAGATCTTTATTATAATACTGAATTCTTCATCGGATATTATTCCATCATTAAGCGACGAAGAAATCATTAATGATAATTTAGAATATGCGGTCGTTGCTGTGTGTAATTTCATCATGTACTCGTTCAATTTTTCATTCGTGCACGTATTTATCTTTATCGCGATTATATTAAATATTCCAGCGATCGTGGTTCACGATGAAACAATGATTGTTACAACGATCGGCGCCGTCATCGTCGCTAGCGATGCTGGCGTCAATAATACTACGCCAGTTTCAGCAACAACCGCGGAAACCGAATAAACGACGATATCAACGACAACCGCACGTCTACGATATTTCTTTATTTTTGCTGTATAATTATCGATGATGGTTTTTAGTTTATTCTGCCATGTTGTTACTTGATCGTATCTGTATCGCTGAACGTCTATCATTATACTTAATTGTTGTTGTCTAAGACAGCGATAAATTCCAGACACCACCAGTAACGTCTCGGGGGGTATTTCCGTTGATGTCAACGTAAATGTTTCTTTGATGTCCTTGGTTAGCATCATCAGTAGAGGATTATGATATACATTCGGTGATGATGAAGTGGCCGCAGTAATTTCCCAACCATACATGGACAGCCTGTATAACCCAGTTACTTCTGCAGTATGTTCGAGAGTGTTATCGCGCGGTGTCCACGTTGATACCCCAGACGCCACCGTGTAAGTGATGTTGCTAATTTGTTTGTGTGGAATTTTAATTAGATTGGTTTTATTGACGATATTAGGAATTCCACTGACAATATCATTGAGTTTTGTATTAATGTTGGTGAGTTTAATATCAACGGTTGGTGGACTTCCAAAAAATTCATTAGTGGTTTTGTTTACGTTTCTGCGAAAATTCATAAACAGTTGTATGTGATTATAAAATTCAGTTCTAAGTGCAATCATTCCATCATTGATCGTCGACAACGAAGTTGTCATCTGAATATTTTTATCATCCACATATTTCTTTTTTGCGGCATCTTCATCACCTGCTGCTTCTCTTAAAGCAACGATTTTATTTCCATTCATGTTAAGTTCACCTGTCATTGTATCACCGGAGGATTTTAAACGATCAGCGACACTTTTTTAATTTGATCTCTGATAGTTGCGACTGATACATTTGAGTCTCTAATTTTACCACCGTCAGTAAATACTGGAATATTGTCCGTGGTAGCCCCAAGAACTCTACGAATTATATCGATCCACTTGATATCACTTGTCTTTAAAACACCGAATTTATCCTGAAAAATAACAACTTCATCTCGGTCAACTCCAGATAAATTCATAATATCAGCAAGATCGTCTTTGGTGGCGTATTTTGATAAATCGATATCTTCTTTCTTTTTGCCGGTGAGAGCACTAGTAGAAAATCTTCCATAAATATCAACCATTACATGATTAGCGATTATTTAATGTATATTTGTGTACAGCTTTATGAGGTGGTTTCGTTGATCTTGATACAGCATCTAGCTAGTGCTTCACGGCCACATATTGGTGGATCCGTTAATGTTTGTGTTGGTAGCGTTGAATACCAGATTGGAATATTGCCACCGACAGAGTCGGCAGTGACGTATTTTAAAAATTCTTTTGGTGGCGCCAACCCATACGAATCAAAATAAACAATTCCACGTGGATCAATCGCGTACGCAACCCAGTGAGTGCCACGACCAGAGCTTTTATCGAGATTAATAATACGTGTTTCTTTCAGATTTGGATTTTTTGGTAATTGATCACGCATAAAAACACCTCTGAAATTCTTTATATTTAATCGCGCAGCAGCATCGAATAAATCAAAATTCGATAGTGGAACTATCGTCGGAAAAATCTGCGACGGTGATGAAGTCACCGTGGAATTCTTAATCCTTTTCCCCAAACGTTGTTTGGTCGAGACCCTGGAAGTCTCAGACCGTGACCTCGTCGTCGTCTTTTTTTAAATCCTTTTCCTATTGCTTTCTTTAATGCCATTCCAGCAGCTGTCCCAACTGCACCTAACGCAGCAGCTTTTGCAACAGCTGGAGCGGCTGCGGCTATTAATGCTGGAATTGCTGCGAGAAGTGGAAATATTCCTCTGGTTTTAATAGTATCCTTGATTGCACCCACGGAAAGATTTAATCGTTTTCCTTTATTGGCGTGTTTAGCTTCGTTGAATCTCTTGAACTGACGCTCGGTCAACGATATCTTATTTGCACCGCTCATTTGTTCTTGTTTTAATGATATTTTTGTTCCGCATCGTGATGCTAACGGTGATTGTAATCGTTTAATCTGACCCGGGGTCAGACTGACACTAACATGATGATATGACACTTATGATATATTTCTGACTTCTAAATTAACACTTGCATATTTTCTACTGGAGCATCAACTACTCTCATTCGTCCGCCAACACCTTCAAGTAACATTGTTTTATCGGATAATATAACAGCGATTGCTCTGTAATTAGGAACATCTCCAACAACTCTATTAACACGAGCTCGAAAGTGAATATCAACGACAGACTGTCGAAACAAATCCAAATGTTCCAGCGAAAAGTAATAAATCGGGTACAGTGTTGTAAAATCCAGCTGTGATATTTGTAAACCAGCATCAATATTTTGATCACGTCCCATAAACGACATCAGACGATGATACGCACGCGCTACATGATTTGGATCAAAATTCAACAAAATATCCTCTGATGGTTCTTGATGTCCGTTTATTTTTAATGAAACTTCAGAAACACCAAGTTTGTCAAATATCATAACGCTACTTGTTTGATTATTTACTCGTGCAGCATTTTGAAGCGCAACGAATATATGTCGCGGCGCAAAGATACCCTGTTGTGATGCTATCTGCCATGTGAATAAACCATTAATTGTACTTTGAACAGCATCTGTGGTTGTTGTTAACCAAGACAACGTTGACTTGCCGCCGCTGCTCATGAAAGCGAGTAACCGATCTTCTTCAGATATCGCTGGAGTCATTACTGGCATCCATAATGAAAGTTTTGTCAGAATTACTTTACCAGCATCACCGGCGGGTCGCCATATTGCATCATCGTTGGTTGCTTTTCGTACGAGTACAATTGTATGTCTGGCTCCAAAAATGACCTTTCGTACGTGTCTGCATAATCCAAAAATATGTGATAGTGGAATCGCGCAAGAAAATCTTCTGCTTCCACCATGCAACATTGCTCGACGTGATCTAAATCCTAAGTTGAAATCTGGATCGACATTAATAATCATACTTTGCACATCACGTTGGCATTTCTAGCAAAGTTCATTGGTCATCCTATTTCATACTGGATGTATTCAGGATGATCAGAAGTATCCTTGGTAAACATCATTGATGGACCAGCTGATCTTGAATAATCGTCGCTGTATCTTGCAAGGCCAAGTATCGTCGTGGCAACGTCAACATCTTTTTGAATCGATTCAATATTTCTTCAGTCGATCATGTACGTGGCGCTGTCGAACAACGCCATGATACCATTATTAACAAAACCAACACTAATATCACCTCCGTATTCAGTATTATCTGTTTTTAAAATTTCACCTTCTAATTCAATAAATGCTTCAGCGGGTAAGAAATATCTACTTGTATCTTGAACTTGTAATTCAATTCGTCCGCGCTGATTTGGTAATCGTGCGTCGTAAGAATAATATTAATAATCACGCACAGATTCATCTTTGAGAACTGGTGCATCCATGTCAAATGCGGGATCAGGTACACATTTGAACATGTTATGTTATTGGTCATCGTCTAATACGAAGACCACTTCCTGCCGTCATACTTGCTGATACATTTTTTTCCTTTTCATCAGCTAACTCTGCTAGTTTTTGATTTGCGGCTTGATTTATTATTTTACTAACACTTGCAGGCATCACTTCAGTGCTGGGTAATTTTACTGGCTGAGGTTTTCGTCGTATTAATCGTGCTAGTCTATCCTTGATTGCAGAGAATGCTTTACTGGCGACGTCACCAGCAGCACTAATACCTTTTTCACGAATAACGTCAATAGCTTTCATTGATAATTGTTTTGCAATCGGTATTGCTTTCGGGGCGATTCTCGAAAATAAACCCTTAACAACATCACCGAGTCCATCTCCATAAAATTTTTTGTATACAGGTAATCTTGAATTTACCACCCTGACCATAGCTGGTCCACGTTGAGCAGCATGTATAATCATCTATTATAATAATAATATCTAACCGTTTAATCACTGTGATAATCATTGGTAATTTCATTAATGAGAGACCGATACACGCCAACGTCCATAATACCACCTGTAAATAATCGTTGACAAATAGCAACTACTTCATTAATAATTTCTGGAGAGTTATTACCAGCTCTTTTCCCACCAATCAGAATTTCTAATCTATCCACTTCGGCAAGGACGTTGTTAGGACACGTAACAAGACCACTTCCAGTTGTACTTGTATTAATACCTTTTCCAGTTGCAACTGAAACCTCTTGATCTTCTTCTAATTCCTCAATTATTGGTTGAATAATTGTTCGTGGTGAATACTGATGTCGTAATTCTCTAGCACGAATAAATGTTTTATTAATATATTCGACATACTCAGGATCGTAATGTCGAACAAATCTAAGATCTTTGTTTATACAATATATCCATCTATACCATTTTTCATGATTTGTTATTTCCTGAGTATAGTCTGGTTTTAAATAATCGTTCTTATCAAAAAAACTTTTCGCAGCAAATTCATGTAAATCTTTGCTATTAATAGATCGAATATGTTCAATAGATCTTGGATAAAATGTATTGAACATGTTGGTCCTGATTCTTGGTCTTATTGGTTCTGATTGTGGTTGTATTTGTTCTCTTATTTCACCGATCTCAGCACGAGTTTTGTCGATACCCTCGAGTATTTCTTGAGTTGGTTGAGCAGCAGCTATTTCGGCAGGAAGTTCTCGTAGATTTTTTTTTTTGTTTTCTTAGTTCGCTCTGCTATTTTTCCAGTTGCTTCAGCTGTTTTTTCCAACACAGGAAGAATACCTTTAGTAGTCTTTGTGACAGGTTTAAATAATTGTTCTGTTGATTCTGTAAATTCTTCTTGTATTTGTTGACGCTCTTGTAATTTTTGCTTAACACTATTATGAAGCGGAAGATATTTCTGTATCGCTTCTAGTCGCTCTCGAGCTAATCTTGCTGAGTGAGCTTCACCAATCATTATTGATATAACGCAATGGTTTAATTACAGTAGCAGAGAGGGTGAGTTGACAAAAATGAGTGTGAGACGCAAACAAAACACGCCTAAAATTTGAAAAAAATATGTCAACGAACGAGTAACAAAAACGAACTAACCCTGTCGATTTTTGTTGTTGAAATATATTCGGTTAGCGGATTTGGTTTAGCGTTATTGACCTTATTTTCGCCCTTTCTAGGAACCTTCATTTTTGCTAACGGACCCTCAGAAAAAATTGTAGAGTCTACCCTCTCTGCTGCTGCTGTAAATCCCCCTGCCTTAGTCATTAAACGTCAGATCAAAGGTGATGCAGTCTGAAAGGCCAGACTAGTAAAATGGCATATGGTCAGTTAGTATCTAGAAGTCGTGCAGCATAAAGAACCTACATCCAAACGCGGATGCAATAGACACGTCTAGATGGGTTGCTACAACTGTCGCCAGGTAAAGCGGCAGCGTTTGCGTTCTGAATGCCCTCGTCGACTGCATAGGTCCTCTCGTTTTGTCATTAGTCTGAGATCGTTTTATACACCCCAGATTTCTGCATCGTCAAAGCTGGCCATTTACTTTCCTTAAAGTTTTATACTGTTCTTTGTTAACGACAGTGCGACAAAGGATTTTTAAGATCGTGAGTTTGGGGTCATCTGGAGCTCCTATATCGCCGCTCAAAGAGATTATGAATGCCAACATAGCGGTGCTGGCATAATGACTGTTTTCGTTGTGATTTGGAAATCTGACAAACAGATGATCGTTTTTAGTCAATGGAACTTATTTTATTGGTCATATCAATGCTGCTGAAGACTCCCTGTACATCAAGCGCTCGGGGAGGGAACGAAAACGGGAGTTTGTCGACGTAAAGACAATCTACCCAACGATAAAAAAACAGCTGAAAGCACGTTTACCGATGAAAAAATTTAACAGAAGAAATACCAACAGAGACTCTTTCTAGGGCAGGAAGCAGAGAGCAGTCAATATACTTGCAAAACCGGAATCTGCAGACGGAGGCCGCACATGACCGGCATCAGTCTAGATACCGAAACCTGAATCTGGCCGCGTGAAATAGTGGATGAAAGAGCATCCGGAGTAGCCGTCTGGTTTGCTGAAAAAGGTAACAGAAAAGTGGCGGCAGCGCTGCATGGAATTACTGGTGGTGGGCACTGTAATTCTTGCCGCTAGCCGCTAGTAATGTTATCAACTGACTAGCCGAAACCCCTTGGTACTCATCTTCACAAGACCGGTCGCGTTCTCTGCCGTTCTCCGCACATGACTGACTGCGACAAAAGACTACGCATGAAGCTTAACGTTCGCTTCTTTCCAGAACTTCCGACGCCACTTGCGTAAGCGTTCGGCGGACATAACAAATGGCTTTAAGCCCCACTACTATGCCGTCCATGACTGGTGCCATTTTATTGCCTTCGTTGCCTTCTGCTTCTTCGATGCCTGTAATTTGTTTTCTTTTTCTTTCTTTTTTTTTTTTAATTTCGCGGATGGGATTATGCTAATCGAATACCGTTCGGCCTCAGTTTATCGATGTAAGCATCTGCGTCTTCTCGCCAGAGACTGCCCAAACATAGACTCAAAAGCTATCATTTAGACACACCGTGGATGGTAAGCCTTGCGACTTGTTCAGCATAAAGTAAACAAAGTGATGTTTCGTAGCTCCGTTCTTGTCCTATGAAAAGTATACGATGTACAATTTCCGCCCGCCTGCTCACCCCAGATATAATGTTCTGTTTCATATAAAATGGATGTAAAGGTCTTCACAAATTTCGTAGCAAGATTTATGGGTTGTCCATCAGGGGATGTAACTGTTATGCATCACCCCTATGTCGTTCTTCATGCCACGCTTTATCATCCTGTCGTCCCCACATTTCACGAAACATTACAAATGGCCTAGTATTCGTTCAGGTCAGTGCCGTTTTCGAACAAGTCTCACTACGTTTCACCTGCAATTAGACACTCCATCTCATTGAGTCTTTTCTCACCTGGTATTAAACGTTGCAACATTAAATCTCAGCGATAACTTTGGTAGGCCTCCGCTTGTAATCAGTTCCACTGACAACAGTGGTCGCGAACGCTGACACCACAACTGGTGGTCGCACACCATACAGCGCATTTTGCTTGGTTTTTCAGGAGCTTCATTTTATTGTCTGCATTCACTCAGCTCAAATGACTATAGGTATCATTTGTCTAGATTTGGAATATCATGTTATTTTCAAACACGTCGAAACATTTGTCGTTTCTGAATGAGGCGTTATCTCACACATACAGGTTACGGCTGAGCACCAATTGGCGGAGCTGTGTTCTCTCTGCATCGCTATTAAAGATGCTGCCGACTCTATAATAAAGAATATGAATCACTGGTGCGAGCTTTAGCGAACGATGATGGAGTATGAGAGGAGCTCGCAAAACAAACGCCTGACATCGACAGGAAGGTGGAGGAAGAGCTGCACCAACATATCGTTGACACACGCTAATTCATAGACCGAGGATGTACATCAGATGCTGAGGGCTGGGATAACCCAGAGCATCCTGAGCCGACTCGTGGTCAACCTTGGGTAATTGTGCTGTCTCTGCAACACAGCCAAAAGCCAAAGGTATGAAGCGCGATCGTGGTGGGTCGCGATCGCCACTACATGCCAGCATGGTATTTGGCCAAGCTTCTTTGATAATAACCTTTTCTTCTGGGTATGTTACATACTCTAACAATCTACTCACCAACCAAACTAAGCGTTTGACCTTTGATTAAATAAGTGCTTTATCTCATAACAGTTGCCGGTCATAATAACAAGCAATAAAACGTTTTTGTGATGACCATATTATTTCGACATCTAATGATATTAGGAAAACTTATATTTTCTTTAACATTATTGCCATCTTGCCAGTACACCTCGGCAATTGATTAGAGGTGCGATTCCGCAGCGGAGATATGAAAGATAAAGAACCAAACCGTCCTGGGCAATAAAAGTTTTAAATCAAGCTTTTCATCGGGTGTTATAATGTCGCTATACCCAAAACTCAATGATCCATAAGATCTCATCATAAACAGGGTCTGCCAACCTGTAGACAAACTGCAATCTGAAACTGAGGAACCGCATAGTACCCACAATAGTACCCAGAATGGTGCCCACTAAAAATATTAAGGAGCTGTTGACATTTTTGATAGAATCTACCAAACCCTAGCAGTCATAAATGTGTGTGTCTTAGGAAGCTGGATCGCTACCACATTGATCGGCCCAGGCAATTTAGTCCCTCTTAAACTCATTATCATCTGGGGTAATCTTTGATGCGGATGGACATACCATTGACAAAGAGGTTAGAAAAGCACCATGACATCTGCATCTCTGCAGAAAGGAAAACAAACCATTATCGCTGACCTCACATCAAAGGCGCTTAAATAGGACACAATATCGGAAAACAAATTCAAGTTTATACTTGATGAGTACGAAAAGTACAGAAATGAAAAAGAGAAGATTCAGTCCAAAACAAATATAGCTGCTTTGAAAAATGTAGAAAAATGAAGTTAATATTCAAATGTAAAGCCAAAGTTTGAGTGGGGTTCATAAAACGTCTTGCGGAAAATCCACCTGTCCGTTAGCTATATGGTGTCAGCGGATACACTGAAACGATGGAAGTGAGAAAGAAAGAACAGCTGAAAGTATAACTTCCTTGCTCTTTTGCTTCGCTCTGTGCTCAAAAGTGCATGAGGCCTATCCCCACCACCATATAATGTATTGTGCCCACCTTAACGTGCCCCTCCAAGGCGCAAAAAAAACCCCAACAAATACTGCTTTTGGTAGACACCATGGGATTACCAAAAAGGTTTTTGACACGCAGTAGCGTGGCAGCACGCACTGAAAAAGCCCCCGATTCTGCGACATCGCACGCATTGGCAATCTCTCACTCGTAACCTGGCGATTACCTCGACATCGAATGCTTGTTTCCAAAAATATGGTGTCTCTGCTAACAGATGACGCGCTTTAACTTCTGTATAAATTTCTTCAGTACATTATCATCTGGGTAAACACTGAGCTTCTTCAACATGTCTTTTTTAGCTCCTCACTAATAGCAACGGCATCCTCACGTGTGATAGCCATTCTACGGTACGGTTGGATCTGCAGCAGTAGGTCGTGCGTCATCATCAACATTCAGCAGTAAAAATGCGTCAATAATAACGTAAACTGTACACATTTTCGCTTTGCTGACGTTATATA
>JAECUM010051727.1:94637-113083 GCA_016617855.1 Megalonaias nervosa | reverse complement strand
AAGTTATTCGTCATTACATATGTTGTAAAAGCTGTGGAAAGTAGTTGACAGGTTTATAGTCATTTAAATAAGAGCATCTTCCGATGGTAAGTCTGTGAGTGTAGACCATATAAACATGTTAAGAGCATAAAGGTTTGGGCTTAAATCTTAATTCCTTCAAATCAGACTAAAACTACAGCTAATCGAAAATTGAACCGTTACGATTTTATGGCGCAGATATATGGCTGCATATTTAAAATATCTTTTGGAATAATAAGTGGAAAATTTCTTTCCTTAACATCTGGGTTTTTTTGGTACTGTACAATGTACAATATCGCATCACTGTATGTTCGGACAATAGGCAATGAAAACAATTTGGAAGTCGGAGGAATTATACCAAGTGATAACTCGCTTAAACTGCACATCCATGAATATAGATACAGTGATAATCGTATTAAGATGTAGATTTTACTACAGACGTAATGCAATAGTTGTATCTGATCCCTATTTAGGTTAAGAATATGATGAAAAGATGTAAAACATATGGCGAAAAGACGTTTTTTTGTTGTATAGGTTTGGTTCCTTAATGGAGTACTTTACTTTAAATTTATTCACACACCTGAGACCATCGTTTCCTATGACGAATTTTATTCTTATCCTTCATATGGAGGAATAAAAGGTTGCCTCCAGGCATTTGCCAAATCAATTGACCACCATAGGGAGTTGGAATTCTGTATGGATCTCCAATCTCAAGATGCTGCTCATGAACAGAACTGAAAAAATAAATCAGCCGCATAATTAGTTAGTCGTGAACATATAAAGGAACTTAGCTGAAAATGATAACCCCCAAAACAGCATTAATGTACGTTTTCTCCACTTGCTTTTCCATGACCATGTCTCCCTTAGGACGTTTGCAAGTTTGCAAGTATTCACTCAGCACTTTTTCGGTAGAAGACGTAATGTATACATCGAATAATTTCAGTGGCTATCTGCTTAAATATACCGCGTTTGTATTTAGCCGAAGTAGTTTTCCATGATCAAACGAGAAGCGGTAGATGGTTCTTAGGACACAGAACGTTTCATGGTTGTTTTTTCAGTAACCGTTTCCAATGATTTGTATTCATACTTCCGCTTAGCGATGAATTGTATTTATTTTTAAGAAATTGATAGAAAATGCAAATATAGCACAGCAATGTTGATGCATTGCTTAATCAAAATATTGAACATTGTTGATAAAACCCCCACGAAACAATGGATGGAAGTCATTATAAGTGTGGCCTGTATGCTTTTCTGTCACCCCTCAATCCATCCCACCGACAATGCCACACACACACACACACACACACACACACACACACACACACACACACACACACCAATATCAGTGAAGCTACATTGAACATTTGGAATCAATGTTGTCGTATACCTGTCCTTCTTTATCATCACAGAATGTACGATACCACACACTCAGTGGTGTAGATATAATTCAGGTTGACAGAAAAGCACGAATCACCTACAAACATGTATTCATGGCATCCTACACAATTCGTGTGTACGTTGCGTGCATCCAGGATCTATAAATGTTCGCTTTAGTTTACTCATAGAAAAACGACATTACATACGATAATTCTCATACCCAAAATGTTGGTGTCCGGTTACAAGGAAGAGTCCATCTAGCCCAGCAAAATATGATCTTAGACCCCTGCCAATCATTTCTAAATGGTTACATCCTGTATTCAATATCTACCATGACGTTCTTGTGCAAATTCATGTCAACTATAATCATTCGCCGTCAATCGGGCAGATGGAATTAATGTTAAATGAAAAACGGTGACTGACTGAAGAATGGCCATAGTCAATCATATGATCTGCAAGACTGGAGATATTAAGGGATACATCTTAGTAAAAAAAAAAATATGTGTTAAATGTATTAAAGACACGAGAAAATGAAATAATTGCAAATTAATAATAAGAACCAATACATACCTTGCTGCTTCCTCAATGACCTCCACGAACATTTTCACAAACTTGTTTGGGACAAACTCTTCAAGATCATTTAATTCCATAGCATCATCGAAAAATATATGGGCTGCAATAGGTGGGGAGCAAAGACTCAAATAGAAAAATAGTATATCCATGCTGATATTCTACACGATGAGAATGTCAAGTTAAATGTTAAGGTATGTACACATTTCTTCATGTCAATATTTTTTCTAGCGATGTTCTACATATTGGAATTGTTATTATATGTTCTGTGAGAAAATAAACAATGCCTCTTGAGACGGCAGTCTTAAAGGAGATCTGTTTAGGCAGTTAAAAGTACTATTATTAGTGTCATTTTAGTTTAGAATAATATAGTTTTCTTTCATTTGCATGTGTTTACTTATTTTACGTCCATGAGTCATTTCAAAGCGATGCATATAAGGTAAATATTACAGGTAAGATTTGTGATGCCCATTCGGACTCGTAATCCAAAGGTCCCGTGCTCTATACTTGTCCAGGCAACTCAGGGTTAGCCTCTTTGTTTTCCTAGGAAAGCCACTTAGCTTTTATTTCCTTGGCTTGGTGTAGCCAATAAACTGTTAAAGGTGCCGTTAAAGCCAACTAAATATAAAGCAAACTTCTCTTTCGAAAACATGTTTTGCTTTTGCACACTAAGGTTTGAGGTTCACGGCCTGTCAATGCTTTCTTAAGTTCTGTCATAATAATCACTATCTCTAAGTATGTTCGATCTGATGCGCAATAGGTACAAAGATGTATCAATCTTATCTCGGATGTATCGGTCAATAGAATCTTCCTAGAGTTCAAACATGTTCCATTCAACATCATCACCTTACTATCATTTACTGTGGTTTCAGTAATTTTAAGTATTTTACATTTGTAGATTTTGTCAAAATTATTGCATACCGTTTATACTTAATCAGCTGGATTAAAAATAAGAAGGATTGTTGCTCATCATATTTGCTCTAATTCTGATTTATTTAATTCCAAGAGGAAGGCATGCTAACTGCGATAAGCGTCTTTGTTTGACACATATTCCTATTAACGTCACTAAAATGTTACAAAAACTTACCTTCATAGTCATAGTAGTCCCTATCCAGCTTCCCTGAAAGTACTTCAGCGTTCCTCCTCAAAAACTGGTCCTTATCCATCCTGAAAAGTGTATGTGCCAATTCAACGTTGTAGAAACAAAACATATACATACGTGAAATAAATGTGTCTATTTTATTTCCACCATTATATATCAACACACCGATGCATAAAATAACGATATCATTAAGTGTGTCCATTGTTGAGAAAGATAACTATAAATGTTATATATCTAATCAACAGGAGACATAATATATCTCATAGTGAGGGAAAAGTTCTAAGGCTCTAGTAGTGATTCATATTTGACTATTTCTGAAGGACTCTATGCTAATATAATACATGTAACACCTTTCACGTGCTCAGTTTATTAATGTGATAGCAACTTTTAGGCAGAAGTATTAACAAGTGCAAATCAGTTTACGTTCATAGAAAGGTTAAAGAAATTAACCCATAAAGACTATCTTACAGGTGCAACGTTTCTTTAGACCTATGTTTAGATAAAGATTTGATCGTCACCTACCCCAACAATGTCTCTAAAGCAGTAATGGATAGGGTAGATTTTGTGGAGAATTATAAGTTAGATTCTACGATAAAATATCATTTATTTTGATCCATATAGTTTCAAAACATTTATAATCTATACAGGAATATATGGCAAACCTGAAAAGGGACTTCAGAAGCTGAATCATCTCGTTTCTGTTCTCATGCCACATCGTTGCGCATGCGTAGATCATCGGGGGGATCCTATCCTGTGCCTTTTGTTCATAGGTTTCACCAATGTCATCTGAGTTTTCACTGGTGTCGTAGTCGCTCATTCTTACAAAAGAAAAATAAATGTTTTCCGAAGAAATCTTCAAAGAACATTTTGCCGCAATTATATCAACAACACACAAAACTGTTCAGACAGATACAAGAAGAGATGTATTGATTTCGTACCTGAAGTAAACTTTCTTTTTTTTCTCGTCATCCCCACGAAACTCTCGAAAGACTTTTCGGTTGTGGCGCTTGCGATTTAAAACTAGATTCTCTTCGAAAAACACACTGCAGTAAAACGGTGTGGTAAAAAGCCTGAAATCGATTAAAAACAATATTGAGGGGACACGTAATAATTATCAATTTTTTTTGTGTAATGCTGGGTATTACATAATGGTATTTTCAATAGTTTTCCACTGTTATAATGTTATGAAAAAAAGCCGTAAGTACCAGATGATTTATTGTCGGTCGTTGTTCTTATTCAGCGCATCCTACTGGTTTTCATCCTCATGTTTCGTGTCCTTATCATCTTTGTCAGAACATGATTTGACCATTTATTGGTGCTGATGTTGTCTCGATCGTTTCATTGACACATATGAGCCTATTATTTGCAATGACTCATAAACATGTTGCTATTATTTATTCATTTTTAAACATATTATCTACTTAATTCAACAAAAAATATTGGTAGTTTTAAGTCAATATGTGCTTGTAAACTTTCTCAAATTTATGGGCATATTTAATTTACCTTTCTATTTTGGACAGTCTTTCTTGTGTTGGAAACCATATGTGTCTCCCCATCCAGTATATGGACCCCCACCATGCCGCTCCCAGAAGTATCTGCCACCAATTGTCCCAAATCGTCCAACCGTCATTTCCGTGCCGACCGCAGAACCGATCCTCAGCAGAGAATCGACCCAGAAAATGTCCGTCTTCATATAGGCAATCCACGTAGGCAAGCACGAAAGCAACAGGTGTAGAAAGTAATAATGGAATGGAAAATGAGAAAATCTGGAGATCGAGTTTGCAGGCAGTGTACGCGGCATAGTAGCCCACAAATGTCGTGATAGAGAGAATGAGTGCAGATGATTTCATAGCCATAGTTTGCTCTTTACTGAGTTTGTTAAATGCGTGCCATGCGTTCAGCATGAAATCTTGGTTTTCTGTGTCACCGAGGTCAAGATGAATTCCATACACTGCTCCAATTATGACTGCAATTTTAATTAAGCTTGTGAAAAATGTAATTTTGGGTCTGCTTTCTTGTAGATCATATTTTAAACTAAGCATGAAATTCTTCAGTCCGTTTTTGTAACCAAGTGATCCACAAAACCGATCATCAAGAAAATTTTCCCACATCGAAAACGATACCATGAGAATGGTGAAGGCTGCCTCAGCATTCCTTGCGGGATCGTTTTCAATCTTGTTTGCATTATCATCTGGAAAGTATTCAAAGAGTATTATGACAGGAATGACAGAAATTTGGGCAACAAAAGTCAGGACGTCTAAGACGAGCCTTGCAGTCTTGTTTCCACAGCTGTCACATGGATGTGAGGTTGCTTTCTTTCGCTTGACAGCAGAGGAACAGATGGGACTCAGCACACTTGGGATAATACCTACGGCGTTCAGAAGAAGTATTGCCCGTACCATATCCAAAGCAGGTAGGATTCGGAACACAAAGAGCGCTATCCCTCCCGCATGGACTCCCTCCATAAACGTACACTAATGAGAACAAAGCCAATACATATAAAATAACATAAATCTATCTTGTAATAGTGAAAAGAAAAACCATAATAAAAATAGAAAACACGTCAGTGATCAATGCAGTTGATATTTGAACATACATTTGATGCATAACATTGCTGAATCAGATATATAGCAATAATAGAAAATGACGTTGGAAACGTTAATACAAGTTAGGCAAAATGTCTGTACAGCTTTAGTTTAAATTGGGAAAACGTTGAAGAAATAATAGGATGTAGTAAATAACTATAACCTTATTATTGATGCTGTATTTGAATTTGGAAAGTCGACCCATCGGTAAATAAATTCAACTTCAGTTTAATTTATTTGCTTGCATCGTTTGGTACTTCAATATTTTAGTATAAAACGAAATGCATTTTTAGTAACAAATATAATGTATGGAGCTGACCGTAAACTAGTTCAGTTTTTTTCCGATTCATGTGGTTGGAACACTACCCTCGTACATTCGGGATTAATGCATGCAAGTTAGAACATTATAAAATGTATGAATAACCATATAGATGTTGCCTGCTTACATGTTGTCGTGCGTGTTGACACAAACCCCAGTGCGATTAGTGTTACTTGTATAAATTTCATACCTAGTCTAGATATGGTTACATAGTGGGATGACTCATTACTTTAAATGTCATGACCAAAGATAAAAATCCATATCGTAGGGTTAATGAAATAAGTTAATAAAATTTATATCTATGCATTTGTCGTTTCTATTTCAGTTATTGAATGTGTGATTTTAAGTGGCATTCTAAAGAGTTCGTATGCTTTAACGCAGAGATAATTTATTAGATGCTGAGAAGCTCGGTGTATAAAGCAGGGGTCTCATTCTTATATTGCTAACAAACTGGTCACTGATCGCATATATTAGTTCGCATATGTTACAAACATGCAAATCAGTGCGTTGTAGAAATGTTTAAAAATATTATATCCAAGCAACTAGTTCCAACAACCATAACGTGCGCAAATATAATTTTAAGTATCATTAATTCAAGTTAATTATTTATAGATCGGACCAAAAATAAATAGATATGCGAGCTGATGTTCATATATTCAACAATACAAAATTCGTATATGTATAAAGTTACATCGATATATAGATAGACATACAACCAAACAGACAGATATACAGCTAGACAGATATATAGATAGAGTTAGAATTAGATAGATAAATAGACAGACTGTTAGATATATATTTAGATAGATAGACAAACAGACAGACATACGGCTAGATAGATATATAGATAAATAGAGTTAGAGTTAAATAGACAGGCAGACAGATATTTAGATAGGTAGACAGATAAACACAGACATACAGATTATATATATATATATATATATATATATATATATATATATATATATATATATATATATATATATATATATATATACACACACACATGCTCTCTTTCAAAAAGATAAAATACAAATTCTGTAGATAACCGTGCTTACAAATAAAAGTGTTGTCCATCGGATGGCTGGCATGTTTCCAAAAAGCCACTTGAATAAACTTGATATAAAAATTAAACCATATGGAACGCAGATTGCTATCACCGCCAACCAGTATCTGGCTATCTCGATCAAAGCCCACTTCTGAAATATTTAATCATATTTGTTTTGATACAAATGTGTGAAGCAGGAAAGGAAGCATGGATACATATGATGAGACACTCTAACATTCCAACATCGTTTCAAAAACCTACACATTTATTTTCATTTTCAGGACTTTCGCATGTTTAATGCTAGATGATGTCTTATTGCTCCAAACTATGATTGAGAAACAAATCTACACAGGATTTTTCTTTTCGTTTCAAGATACAGACATTTCGGCTGCTAATCACATTCCGGTAAAAGTTGTCTATGATAGCAGACACTTTGAAGGCAGTAGTTCCATTGGATCACTTGGGAATAGTGCGACAGGTTCAAGTGTCAGTCATGCAGTTGACTTACAAATAGTTGCTGATTTAGCAGGTTTGATTAAATCGATGTTTAATAAATAGTATGGCGATATTTCGCTATCGTCCAATACTTTATACATTTACGTTAATTGTTCCGTGTAATATTTGGATGGCATTATGAGACTGTGAGAAGAATCATGCTTGTTACATTCGCATCAGGTCAGGAATCGCTTGTAGCAGTAGATGGTACAATCTGTACCTGTTGACCCAGAGACGACAGCTAAACCTGGGTCTCTCATAAAAGTCATTTTGTTGGATCAGGCGGCCGTACAAATATACTCATTTCCAGACCTCGAGGGCGTATGGCAGGAGATGTATGGACAGCTCAGGGCATCAGCTCAGGTGTAGTAGGAACTAACGTCAATCCACAGCATCTGGACATATCTCCAGATGTCTCGATATTTTTGTGCCAGCAGATTAGGGCAAGCCTTGATGAGAAAGTGAGGGCTCCTCTGCACAACGACTCCTCTATTAAATGTAGCTGACGCGCAAGTTAGGACACTATTCCCTCCCCCATCAAATACCATCACTGTCTCTGGCGATGGGCAAGCGGCAAAGCAGTAGGCTAGGATATACTGCGAATTGTAACTGCAGACCAGCACACAGGCGGCTCAAGACAGACAGTCTATTTTCACTGGATTAAAGCAGCATTGAAACTAGGCAGCCCTCTGAGTGACAGTGCACTCATTGATAGGACCGCACTGGTTACGTCTGTAGCTTGAGGAGGGGACAATTAAAAGTGCCTTAAACATTGCCTGCTTGACTTATACCCGGGTCGGTATACCACGGGCTCTTGTTATCAGTCGAGACCTATGAGGGAGACGAAGGTGTCACAGCTCACCATTGGTGCTTAGAACGTATGCATACTAATGGACATTACTTCGCAAGAAAGGCCAGAGAAAAGAACAGCTCTAGTTAGTACAGAACTGATCAGATTCAGCATCCACATAGAACCTTATAGTAAAACGCGACTATCGGTGGATGGATATCTCACCGAGGCAACAGCCAGTTACATTTTCATTTAAGGTGGCAGAAGTAAAGAACAGCGATGTGAAAATGGCCTTGGGTTTACCTTCAAATCTAAGACAGTGAAGATACAAAGAAGTTCACAAATCTCCTAAAAGGTGTAAATGACATACTAATAAAAATGAGACCACACTATCTAGAATAAAACCGGCATCTGTCATCAGTAAAAATATACCCACCAAACCCAACTCAGAATCAAGGGCAAGTTTTATGAAGACCCAAATTGTCCTATTCACAAAGGCAAATGAGCTCATTACCTAAATCATCCTTGACTTAAATGCTAAAGTTAGCACAGACCATCAGTCAAAACCAGCTGGCATCGGCACAAAAGACTTTGGCAAATGAAGGAGCTATGGATCCATTGTACATAGGAAATACTGTGAACATCTCTTCACCAAGTATTTTTTTCCAGTTGCCAGGAAGCAACACGATACTCTGAATGCATACACGCTCTAACCACTTGCTTCGTCTTGACTACGTTAGCGCCAGGTGAAGAAATATGCCTGAACTCAGAATGTTGAAGGCCACGAGAATGTTGGAATAAACACTGGCTCGTAATCTCAGTGCTCAATATCCAGATTCAGTCTAGCAGACACCTGGACACTTTTGATATTAGCTCCGAGGACAACTGGGCATCTTTTCTACAGAATGTGTGCTCGACTGCGTCCTAAACCCTCGGTCACAGTACATACACGTCAAGATTGGGTTTATGAGAAGTATGCTGCCATACAGAAGCTTCAGAAAGAGCCAAGGGTCAATACCTTAACCGTACAAGGATGCATCTATTGTCCACGTCTATAACAGGAATGGCAGCAAACAACCCTGCGAGAACCATCTGAGCATGCATCTCCTTGTTTTCTATAGCCGGCAATATACTTGCCAGAATTCTTCTGAGTCATCTTGTTTATCCTTTCGATCAAGGGATCCAGGCAGAAAGTCAATGTACCTTCTGGAAAGGAGGAGGGAGAACATACACGGTTTTTGTATGTCCTCAACTCCAGGAGAAATTCCAGGAACGGAACTCCAATCTTATACGACAGTCGTTAATCTGAGGTTTTTATACAGCCGCGGATGTCTTTGGAAGATTATGGCAAAATTTGGTTGCCCAGAGAAATGCATCGTGTTGGTTCGGCCATTCCATTATCGTAATCTAGCTTGGTTCGTGGAGGATTAAAAGTCAAGAGAACCATCCATAGCCCATTGGAGTCGATCAAGTCTGTGTGTTGGCCCAAAACGTTTTTCAGTATTATGTTCTCTGTCATGCTTACTGATATCTTCTTTGCCTATGGCACTTGTATCAACATCAGACTCAGGAATGAGGGCGAGCTTGTCAATCTGTTGAGACAAGGTGGGAGCTAAAGGAAGGGACAGTTCGTGATCTCCTATTTGCTACTGATTGTAACCTACATTTTCATCTTTGGTCGGACATGCAACAATGCAACTGAGTATGACCAGTTCACTTCGGGTTGTGACAATTTAGAGAAATATCAGATGCACCAAAGGAAAGCCTTGTGTAGAGCATAATATCACAGTAAATGGACGAACCCTGGTAGCAGTGAAGAAATTCACATATTGTGGCAGTACACTTTCACGCGTAGTCCACGTCGATGATAAGACCAACCAAAGAATCGCATAAAACAAGCGTGTCCTTTGCCATACTACGTGCAAATATCTGGGATAACAGCAGCATCGGTTCAATAGCAAACCTTAAGATCTACAAAGCCAGCTTGTCGCTTACACTGCTGAATGCTTGCAAAACCTCTCTCATGTACAGACGCCATGTTAAAACAATGAATCGTTTTCACATGGGCTGTATGGGGAACCTTATGACGATAAGATGACAGGACAAAATTTATGTTTTTGCATAGATGTTTGTAAAAGCAATACAATATTTTGTTTTGTGTGCATTTTTATGCACTGTGATTAGTTGACTATGTTTCATAATAGGTCATCAATGCATATTACATTAAAGAAAATAACAACCTCTCAATAGGTTTCCGCAGAATATTAGACGTGGAAGTATTTAAAATGCATGACGTGTGAGATACAATCCATTACTAATATCTACAAAAGTCCAACAGAAGTCATTGTTGTTGCGTGATTGTCATCCGTATCACACAGGTACAGACATTTCCGATAGCAGCCTCATATATAATTACCTAAAGTCAATGGCAAATTTATCAGCTATGGTTCTTTGCCTTAATTATGATATTTGTTTAATGTGTGACATCATGTACGAATGTTTCCCACAAAGACCAGTATGCTATAGGTAATACGTATTATTGAGAGGATACAACACATCTACTATAATTATCTATTTCTTAATTTTCTTCTTAATTTCAATCGAAATCATAATTCAGTAAATTGGATACATTTTCATGCATTTGAAACGTTTACTTTGTAAAATTATAATGGATGCCACTTAGAACAAATCTACGATTGATTAATGACAGGTTGTCATTTGCTAATCAGTTCAGTCTGTAAAATTATAGATTATAATCTGAAACATACATCTGTTTTTTCTTGCGCTGTCCACTGTTTAGTCATCAAGGTGATTAGACTGATCTTCTGGGCGACTGCACAGAACAACACGACGCCAAGGATAACAATATAGGTCATGACCTTCAGGATCTTGAGACTGCGTTGTTCATGGACGTCTCTGCCTTTCCTTTCTCTTGCAATGATTTGGAAAATATCCCAAAACCTGACAATATTCCAAAACTATAGAGCAGAATGTCCT
This sequence comes from Megalonaias nervosa, assembly GCA_016617855.1. Taxonomy (NCBI): domain Eukaryota; kingdom Metazoa; phylum Mollusca; class Bivalvia; order Unionida; family Unionidae; genus Megalonaias; species Megalonaias nervosa. Next base: position 101,782 of record JAECUM010051727.1, on the reverse strand, counting down.
AAACATATTAGGATGCAAATACAGTTATATAGCACAGTGCTTATACGACAGCATTATAAATTAGAATGAAAATATTAGAAGTAAATTACCTAAATGTAACTGGGGCCCCGAGTGGCCGAGTGGTCTAAAGCGCTCACCGTTACGGATCACTGCCATCTCACCTCTGTCTGCGTGAGTTCGAGTCTCAGGCTCGGCTAACGTTGGTATGTGAGAAAGCCTGCTGGAAGCTTCTCGTGGGTCGGTGGTTCTTCCCGGGGTTTTCCAGGGTTCTTCCTCCACCAATTATACTGGCCGCCATGCATAGCCTATCTTGTGCTGAAAAATGGCGTTAAACCCAACAACAGCAACAGCAACCTAAATGTAACTAGAACGCACTGACTTACCGATTATATCTTACAAGTAGACAACATATTGTAGAATACAAGAGTTCTGTTCTTATTTCTAAGGCATACACTTTTTCACGAAGCTAAATAAAATAATAATACTAAACTAAACTGTGAAAACAAAATTATGAAAATGAAACACTCTGTTGTAATGGCCATCAAACATTTTGAACTTTCAAAACCGACGCTCACCGATTTCAGTCCACAATCACCTTATATAGAGATATTTTCTCCTTTATTGGTTAATTCGAGGAGGTCCGTAGAGTTATTCAAATGGTTCATATGCGTCGGTCTGAAGAATATTTGCTCTAGTATCCGATAACGAGGGAATAAAACAAATCATTTTTATTTCCTTCTTTCTTAAACATGTAATATTTCCTCTACTGGAATAAATTTACCTAACGAATTCAATTATTATTATTATTATTATTATTATTATTATTATTATCGTGTGCAGTGCGTGCTCAGTCAATTAACATCGTCATTATCAGCAACATGCAGAGCCTGCAGTCCACCGGGGAACTTTGTCAGTGCACATTTTTTCACAATGTGTGACATGGTCTGAGGAGCTCCACAGCAACAGCAAGAGTTATCAGCCTGGCCCCATCGGACAAAGTTGACTCTATAATGACCCTGTCCTGTCCGAAAGCGGTTCCGTGTGGTCCACAGATAACGTGGAAGGTTGAAGCCAGGAGGACAGACAGATGGCTCAATTACGAGGGAGTGGTTTACAACATCTGTTGAAGACCACTCAAGACTCCATGCCGAAATAGCTATCATATCCTCCGGCAACTGACCTAACCAGATTGGGCGTCTCGAAGTCAAGTGTACTGCTGGATGTGAGGTGATGTCCATGTAAAATGGAACAGATTAAATAATTACCGAATACGTTTTGGTCACTTCTTGTTTGTATCTAGACACATTGACACATAAAGTCTACTGTCTAGACATGGGCATTAATTTGTATGACATCGATATCTGATACATGAAAACAAACAAAATATGAGTTCAATACATTGATTAAAACTCTTTCAGGTGGTTATGTAACAAGACAGCATATCATTGTTATCCAGATCGTAAACACTTCTGATCGATCTTGGCATCTCTAGATCTTATTTCTAGAGTTTAGTAAACTTGCTATCTGAACGTGGACTAATATGCTACAGTAGGGAATGCAGAACTGGTGGCAAATATTGAAGCTCGCGTTTGTCCTCAAGAAATCGTAAACTACAAAAGAAGTGCATGTCTGATGTTGGACAATACAGCATGCATACAGATCCCCGAGGTCGTGAAAAAAGCCTTAACACTTTGGTGTTTACCATATTCCTTTGAGCAGCTAATGGGATGTTTTGCTAACTACCTTCCATGCAGACTTCATTAATGTGCCTAAACCGTGACTAACGGCATGCAGTTCATGATTACGTGCAACCCCAACGGTACTCACCGTGTTGCATGATTTGTTTTGATTGTGTTTATAGAAATGTAACAACATCTAGGTTTTGTTGTTGTCACGTGTCGCCTACAGTTCCTTGACAAGTATGGGATACAAGTCAAGCAGAGCACAGTCATCTCTTGCCGAATTGGTGTGAGACGACATTCATTGTGTGCTTCGTCATGCAACTGTACTTTTTCATACCGATAGAATTTACGGCAGTCATTCATGTTGTGTAACATCAATTCTTTTCATCCCTTGCTGCACAGGTCGTAACGAATCGTCTGGTATACTTTCCTTTTTTTCACTTCATACTATTCAAATATTTCTAGCATATGAGCTCTACGATTGACATTCTTCTTGGTTCTACGCATCTTGTTTTTCCGTGTTTAATATGATAATTATATCCTGCTAAAATTTCATTGGATATCTGTTTGGTGTTTAACACACAAATGCAGTTGGGTCTTCAACAATGTTTTAGCGCAATTTGGTTTCCTAATGTTCTGACCGAGAGTTATTCCATCGACAATGAGCTTCTAATGCCACCAAAACTGTTGGCACCTAATACATACATGATCCACATTTTGCTGTGTGTTTGTGTTTTAGATATATATTTTAAAGAACAAAATATCACTGAACACTTTGTTCAGTTAGGAAGAGAGATCTAGTGTTTACGGAACTGACCAAAAATTTGTGATTCACATAAATACAATACTAAATGGCTTCTAAATTTACAAAACACCTGATTTGCAAACCGAGAGTTTGTTACATTATATAATTTATATTACATGTTTCTTTTCTCGTTCTTTTAAGTTTTTAATAAAACTTATACAGATATCCCCTATATGGTTCAAATGAAGATACTATGATCTACATCATAATTGACAGATTGCATTAATTTGATGTAAAGTTGTGAACCCTGAGTGAGGCAAAACATTGTCACATTAAGATTTGATATACACTTACGGTTTGTCTTTTTCCCTTTTGTCTCTTTTTCTCTGAGTTGTGTCTGTAGAATCCACCTCCCTGTTTTCGTCAATGGTTATTGATGGAGCTGGCGGACGGTCCTCTCCATCTTCAACCCTTATAGTATCTCTGCGGACTGAACCTGTGCTTGAATCGGACCCAGATGACCCAATTGAAGTATCCTATATACAATGCACTTAGTCATAAATTATGTATCATGCACTTCAAAGTGTTTGCAATTCGTTTCAGCTGGAATTAATTAATTAATTAAACTAATCAAAGTGTGCATCGATGACATCAATAAGAATACGTCTACAAAGAAGGAGAATAAAGGTAACATTTCATAATATTGTACTCGTAATCAGTTCAAAATATCCGTACATATTGTCGCGTTAAAGTCTCTAAAATAACTTTTAAACAAACTGAAATGATACATTGTTGCTTATTAACTAAACACCAATAAATATACACGACTGTAAGTGTACACCTATATATGGATTCCTAATAATATTTATTTGAAAATACTATTGTACTCATTATATTGTAGCAAAATCGTCATTCAAATACAATCTTCCATTAGAGAAATAAAAGTATTGTGGAAACAGCAGGATCCCATCATTACCATTATACATATTAATCCATTTTGTTTTATTATTTCCTAACTGTATTAGAAACGAAGCAAAATAGCAAAAACATAAATCGAACATTTATAAATTTATTTTATCAGGAATGAATACCTGTATGCATCTGAAGTGTAATATGGTTCTTACTTTTAACAAAAACCCTGGCACAATAGGGGAGACAGCAGGACTTTCTGGTATACTAACATCCGTTTATTTACCTCTGCTTCTTTCATGGTTCGGTTTTTCTCTTGTTTCTGCCGTTCTCTTTCTGTTTCCTCCTCCTTTCTCTTTGCCTGTCTTTGTCGTTCCTTCTCCGCTTCCTCTTGTCTCTTTTTCTCTTCGTAGACAATTAATTTCCTCTCCATCCATGCCACAATGCTATCTTTCATAAAGACCTAAAACATATATCTCTTTGGGGTGAATATATATATATATATATATATATATATATATATATATATATATATATATATATATATATATATATATATAATCACGCTTTTGGAAAATGGATCAGGAAGTAAAGAGCATTTCTAAATATCAATCTACAGTAAAGTCTACAACGGGACCTATAAGGCACATAATCAGAATAACGAATGGTATGTATAAGACAATAAATATTTGTATTTCGTAATTTGGAAAAGGAATCACAACTATAAAGAATAATAATTGGTGTAAACATAAGGAAAATATTATTATGTAATTATTAAACACGGCAGACTGCTGCTATTTCTGATTGAGATAACACGTACAGATCTTTGTCATTATCTGCTTTGTGCAAAATTTAAAAATAAACAACAGATAACAAGGTACTCTGTCTCTAGCAATGCTGGGCACATAACGAATAGAACGTTCCAAAATACATATTAGATTACATTACAAACAAGTGTATACAATAAATTTTTCAGTTTAATAGAATAGTTCGGGAAATTAGGTATTTCTTTCACACTTTACAAAAATGCATTAACACGCATACCATTGAGTTACCCAGTCTGTAATCACATTGGTATTCCTGATGAAAATTTTCCAGTATTTCGATTGTTGCTTTCTTAGCATCCAGGCCTATTCTACCAGTGATCGGCCAGACATCCCCATACCTAAATGCACATAGTGTATATATATATATATATATATATATATATATATATATATATATATATATATATATATATATATATATATAGAGAGAGAGAGAGAGAGAGAGAGAGAGAGAGAGACAGACAGACAGACAGACAGACAGAGAGATTTAAATGCTTGTATGACTTTGTGTATCTGTGTGTATTGTGTTATCCAAACTGAGAGAAAGATTATTACTGATGACACCTTTTAATTAACTATCTGAGTCCTAAAGGGTAAAGCCCTCCCCCCCCCCCGAAAAATATTTCTTTTACAATCGTCTGGTTCTATGCTTTAAACTTAAATTCAATGCTTAGTGTTTTCAGATATTTAATTACATTCAATGCATCCCAAAGAATACATGGACGTCCATTCTAAATAGCCAATCAGAAGCATTCAAAGAGAACGAGTGCTTTCAAACCTGAAATTAGGGCGACAGTTAAAATATAGGTATCGGATAGAAACATCAACTTCTTTGTTGCTATTTAGCATGAATCAAATTCTGAAATAAAGATGCAAGAAACGTAATCGTCCATGCATTAGAGAGCAGATATCATTTAACCTGCACGCCACGCTCGTAAATGCAACAGTTAAAACGTTTAATCCTACGTGAAAGTAAAAATTTAAAAGGAAATTCCAAATCGAATGATTTAATTACTGTTAGACAAAAGATGAAAAACAACACAAATCTACACAATAAAAATGGAATATGCGTTTAAACATTTGTTATTGATTATTTTTAAGATAATTATAACACAAGAATTTCAATTTGCGGTCTGAAGTTAACCCTTTTATTTCAATCGGATCATTAATTAGCATTAGGTAAGATAATTTAGATTAGGCCATTGTTGGTCTTCTACAGCAAGCCACTCTTTCCAAATGCAGAACATTCACATAATATTAACTGATTAAATCTAGACAACATTTCCAGAGATGGCGTGAATGTATCCGAATTTTAGAATTATTCTGTTACTTGGTTTTTGCAGCTTAGCAATCTAATCAGATTGGACGATACTACAGTTGCTTCAGAAAGATCACGATATAATGCGTCCTCGGTAAAGTCACAGATCCCTCCCTCCCCCCCTCTCTCTCTGTGTGCCTCTCTGTCTGTCTGTCTGTCTGTCTGTCTGTCTCTGTCTCTGTCTCTCTCTCTCTCTCTCTCTCTCTGATTGTTAATGACGACTGTAATGAAGATGTTAGTATGTGTGGTTGAGAGAGAAGGTAAGTCAGATTTATGTAGCAAAAAACCGCACCGATACTCCAGTAACGACCTGACGTGCGCGATGAGCACAATAGTTCATTATTAAGATAAATTTCATGTATATGCTTGTATCTATATTTAATTTTGTGCGCGTAACGTTTGTCCATGATTTGAAGTTGTAAACAGAATCATCACATAACCAGTTTGTGTCCATATTTGTAAGATGTAAACATAATGTTTACATAGCATTTTAGCTGAAGGTCAATCTTGTGTAAAATTAGGTTAAGGTTGTCGCCTGCAATGCTTCGGATTCTTTTGCGACAAAGGTCAAGTAAAATTATATATAAATGCGAATTTGATAAACAAATAATTCAATCCTGTGTAAGAACAGTCTGTGGAATCCATTTGTGATAAGAGTTTACAGCAATGTTGTTAAAATCAGACGTAATTTGAAAGGAATTATTTTTTTTAGAGAATTAATTTTAATTAAGAAAGCGCTCATTCATGTTCGGATTCATGCGCACTACCTTGGTTACTGTGAACTCATTCGAAGGCATTCTGGATTTGCTTCAGTATGTTGTATCAGGATATTGAAGAATATTGGAATTCATTCGGAACATTCTATATAACTCTACTTATGATAGGACCATTAGGATGTCTCTTCAAGAATCAGTTTTTATTGTATAGAAATGAATTGCCTGCTGCTATTATTAAGTTGCTGCATCCACTTTCTTCCTGTTAAATAATGTATGAATATAATATTAACTCACAACAACATGTATCCATTGTTTATGATCCGATCAAACCATCACTTAAACCTTCAGTCTCCGTAATGCGATATAGTACTTTGTATTGAAAAATCACTTGGATTATATTAAATATGTATATGTTTGACAGCGGATGAACAAAGCCTCTATTTAACATTTCGGTTATTAACACCATGCGTTAAAAGGATTAAATTTTGTCTATCTATCTATCTATCTATCTATCTATCTATCTATCTATCTATCTATCTGTCTACCTACCTATCTATCTATCTATCTATCTATCTATCTATCTATCTATCTATCTATCTATCTATCTATCTATCTATCAACCTACCTACCTACCAATCTATCTATCTATCTATCTATCTGAAAACTTGTAACTTGATGTGACAAGGAGACCGCAATTTATGAACTTTTACCTTTTGACAAAGTCAGTGTATCTCTTTCTGTGTGTGAAGCCAGACTTCCGTATTTTGGCAATCTCAGACACACCATTATATCTGAGTTGATCTGATACAATATGGTCTGTAAAGTCGTCTGGCCGTAAGTTTAGATTAGGTTTCAGGCATCTGTCAATACAGGCACTATGTTTAACTACACAGTCATAATACTCGTCATGAATAACAACAGTAAGATATATATATATATATATATATA
>JAECUM010051727.1:13055-94613 GCA_016617855.1 Megalonaias nervosa | reverse complement strand
TAATAATAATAATAATAATAATAATAACAACAACGATGATGATGATAGCAATACTACCACATCTTTTAATAATAATAATGATAATGATGGTACTACTCATATTACTATTACTACTACTGCTATTATTACTACTACTACAACACTATTACAAATAATAGTACCACTAGAACTCCAACTATTACTAACACTACTACCTTACTACTGCTACAACAATAACAACAACTACTACTGCTAATCCATTATAAATACTACTACTACATCTACTACTGCAACTACTACCCATTCGCAATATTTCCTCTCCTGGAATTTAAAGACAACTAAATGTTCGTACTAAACTTAAGTTGTCAACAAATACTCTGCTACCACTACTACTACTACTACTGCTGCTGCTGTTACTTTACAACAACAACTACTACTAATACAACTACTACCATAACTAGTAACATTAATACTACTGCTACTCTACCATTACTATAACTACTACTACTACTATTCTACTACTACTGCTGCTGCTACTACTATTACAACTACTACTACTACTACTAATAATAATAATATTAACAGACCGCTCCGGTGGCCGAAGTGGATTGAGCATCCGCCTCGGATGCGGGAGGTCGCGTGATCGAACCTCGGCCGAGTCATACCAAAGGCTTATAAAAATAGTACTAACAGCTGCCTCGCTTGGCGCTCAGCATTAAGAGCTTAGTGCAAGGATCAGTCGGCCTGGTGTGAGGATAATGTGACTGGGTGTCAGGATGATGTGACTGGGTGTCAGGATAATGTGACTGGGTCTCAGGATAATGTGACTGGGTGTGACATGATGCCACATGTCTGCGGCATGGTAGATTAGTGCAAGACATCAGCATAAACTGCCATACTGCAGACATCGCAGCGATAAGACTGAACAATTGTTAAAGCTACGTTAAAAATCCAAATCACACACACACACACACACACACACACACACACACACACACACACACACACATAATAATAATAATAAATAATAATAATGGTAACACTACATCAACTACAAACACTCCTACTACTGCTACCATACCGCAACTACTACTACAACTACTACCTCTTTTACTCTACTACTGTTACTGCTGCTGCTACTACTGCTAATAATACAACTACAACTACTACTAATGATGATGATGATAACAATCCTACTATTACTACAGCCACTACTGCTACTAATTTATAATAATAATAATAATACAATGTATCGCTTCATCAAACTAGAGACACTATCATTTCTAGAAAGCAGATTGTTGTAAATAAACATCACTCAATTTACTATTTAAGATACATTTCATGTCCAGTCTTCTAAATACACATCACTCAATTTACTCTTTAAGATACATTTCATGTCCAGTCTTCTAAATACATATCACTCAATTTACTCTTTAAGATACATTTCATGTCCAGTCTTCTAAATACACATCACTCAATTTACTATTTAAGATACATTTCATGTCCAGTCTTCTAAATACACATCACTCAATTTACTATTTAAGATACATTTCATGTCCAGTCTTCTAAATACACATCACTCAATTTACTATTTAAGATACATTTCATGTCCAGTCTTCTAAATACACATCACTCAATTTACTATTTAAGATACATTTCATGTCCAGTCTTCTAAATACACATCACTCAATTTACTCTTTAAGAGACATTTCATGTCCAGTCTTCTAAATACGCATCACTCAATTTACTCTTTAAGAGACATTTCATGTCCAGTCGTCCAGTCTTCTAAATACGCATCACTCAATTTATTCTTTAAGAGACATTTCATGTCCAGTCTTCTAAATACGCATCACTCAATTTACTCTTTAAGAGACATTTCATGTCCAGTCTTCTAAATACGCATCACTCAATTTACTCTTTAAGAGACATTTCATGTCCAGTCTTCTAAATACGCATCACTCAATTTATTCTTTAAGAGACATTTCATGTCCAGTCTTCTAAATACACATCACTCAATTTACTCTTTAAGAGACATTTCATGTCCAGTCGTCCAGTCTTCTAGATATGCATCACTCAATTTACTCTTTAAGATACATTTCATCTCCAGTCTTCTAAATACACATCACTCAGTTTACTCCATGTGGACAAGCTGCAAGTGCTCACTTAGGAATTGACGCTGTGTGTGTCGACACTTCGAGTTGGTTACTTAATTGTTTGTTCAGACGCCCACAATGCACGGCACATTAAATGAAGACAATAACGTTGTTATTATACTGAAACTATTTTCATAATAATTCTAGAATGCAAAATATTATGTTCAACTATAAAAAGGCATTTCGCTTGAGAGTTGTTTTTTTTTTTTTACTAGGTATGACGTGTAATACCTTGTAATTTGGATCACTAATGAGAAATTACATCTTACCTGACAAATAATTGCTCCGCTCGTTCAATCTTGTTCAAAAGCTCCATGAGGGACGCCTGAAAACATTTAAGATACAAAGGTTCTAATCTGAATATAACCAATATGTATGACAACGTAAGTTTAGTAGGAACATTTAAATGTGTTTAGATTCGAGGTGAATAAATATTGCAAATGGGACACTACGTTTTCATGATTGATTTGTTTTAAATGTCACACCTATAATCTTTTACAATCTCCATGTTAACTTGACTACCTAATAACAGGATTATTCAAAACAAGTGGACACGCCAACATTTAAAATTTCTAATATGGAATATGTGATGGAATATCAACATTTAGGAATTGAGCGCAGTGCAAAAAGTTTCAAGTCTCAATCCAAGGAAAGTACACCAAAAGCGTAAGAGTAGATCTCGTCACAAGTAAACTTGACTGAGACTAAATTTGCACATTGTATGTGCAGTTTTCTCCTAGTTTGGGTTTTCTAGAAACCAAATTTGTAGCATAGTGAACTTAATAAATAGATGTTTACCTTGAAGAAAGACAGCACAGTTTTGTGTTCTTTTGAAGGAGCAGTCTTTTGCATTCCTTGCCGATCGGACCTTCCTTGTTGATTTCTAAAGGAGAAATATTTGCTCTAACTCAGAATCTAGTAGGTACGAAAAACTAATTAAATGTAACGAAAATAAAACAACCTTTCTTAAATCTTCCCAATCGTCCACCTGCTCACCATTTGGTGAATTTTATGTATAGATAATGTTTAGTTGTTGGACTGTAAAACGTTTTTGAATTCGTATGATCCGTTTTGTACATTCGTCCAGTTGAACATTTATTCTGGGATGAAAACAGTTATTGAATTTTCTACTAACATATATTACCTGTATCTAGATGTTCAATGATAATTGAAGGGAAAAACTTTTTCTTATTGTCATGGATCTCAGAATTGTCACTTTTGTCAACATGACTTATGAAAAGTAACCACACAATAACATTTTACCTAAATACATTGAAGATTTAGGAAATATTTATTTTAAAATAAAAACCACATTATAACCACTGCTATAAAGATATACAACTTTAATTGACAAAAATAGCAGCGTTTTAATCAACAAATCATTCGTACATATTTTTCATGGTTCGACGAAGGTTGGAGGTTTTCTGGCTCTGTTTGCTGAAGGGTATCAAAACCTTGACGCCAGGCTGAACTTTTCTTGACTGTCGATACTTGTAGACGGTTCTGGATTAAATGAAAAATTATAAATGCTGGTTGAACTTCTAAATCGTTTATCATTCGTATTATATATGAGACATACCTATTGCGAAAATCTATGATATCACTTATTTAAAGGGTGTTCTTTTCTAGTTTTTGTTTTAGTGTCTATCATTGCATCATCTGTCAGCTGACGCAATAAATGACTCCCGAAGCCTCTATATATGGTATTTTCTTGTTTTCAGCAACTGACATTTTATACCTCCATGTACTCAGAAGACAATGCCGAATTAAAACACATTTTCTTCCACTAGTTTGCTTTTCATATTTTTGTTTGCTTTCCTTCTCTGTCTTCTAAATCCTCGTCAAGGTGGACTTTAAATCATTATTTTTTTCTTGGCTCAGCCATGGTCTGCACCAAATAAATCCAATAGTCCTTGCGACGAATTGTCATTTATACTGCCAAGTCAGAGCTATGTTGACAATCCTCAAATTTTGACGCTGCTATAAAGGAATCAAGTTTGCTTACATTGGAGATATATGTTTAAGTCCATAAATAAACATAAGCCTTTTGTTTCTTTCAGCTGTTCCTTCAAAACAATACATGTGATACTTCTCATCTGAGACGTTCTCGTATCAATTCGAATCCTAGGAAAGGACAATTTCGGTAATTTTACAATTCTCCTGAATACTTATATTTATCTAAAGGACGTTTTTAAGGAAGCATAAACACCAATCTAAATAAAACTATTGAAGGGATTTTTCGCAGAGAGAGAGAGAGAGAGACAGAGACAGAGAGAGACAGAGAGAGAGAGAGAGAGAGAGAGAGAGAGAGAGAGAGAGAGAGGTGGGGGGGGGGGAGACAGAAATAAAGAGATCCAGATCCAATTTGCCACATATGATACATCTTTAGACTACTGAGCGGTTGAGGTTTAATTTTTACCTTTCATAGGGCGGACATTCGTTTTCAATATTTGATGTTTATTTTCTTCAAGAGCTAGTCTTGGTTATACTACACCTCAGTTAGAACATCGCTTTACCACACCTTCGTCAAAATGGATTAGCTGCGCATAACGATCGAATATAATTGTGCTTTGCAATTGTACTGTATCAAGACATATTACTGAGTAAATTTCATAAATCGATTAAGTAAGCTTGAACGCCTGGTACCAAGAAAGGTTCCACATCCTCCCTGTGTGTGTGTGTGTGTGTGTGTGTGTGTGTGTGTAAAACACACGTAGACACACACACTAAACATTGCACTGCTTATATTATTATAGAGAACGCTTCAGCATATTAAAAAGAAACCTAAAACTTACGTGAAATCCTAGTACAACAATAGTTTCATTTTCAATCAATATTTAGGCTTGCAATTTCTTTATTCTCCGAAGAAAGGACATATTCAAACTTCAAAATTACTTTATAATAAGATGTGGTTGGTATGCAACAATAATATCATATAATAGTCTGTAATTACCTCGAAAATACCAATAAATTATATCTATTCAGTTTATTTGGTACGTTCTACAAGTTTCGGAAATAAAACACAATGTGGTACAACTATCAACTATTATATCTCAGCTTATAGTTACTAAAATCAATACATGATGCATTTGCCTTTAATAAGCTGTTTGTGTCTTACCAGCCGAATATTAAATAAAACGGGTGAAGGTGTCGATAGTAGGATACATAAAGTTCCGCAGTCATTACTAAGCGACAGTTTGATCAAATATGTCTTCACCTGATTATTACGAAATATAACGGTTGCCTTTATTCATCACAATTAATATTTTAAGGACTGATTAGTAGTTAATCCTTAAGTATCCTTAAAAAGGTGATTTTGAAGACAAATAGTTTGACCAGCTAGGCCTGGCAATCAAAACAATGAGTCACCTAGGAGACAAGTAATTTGCGTAGTTAACGGCATTTCATTTTCAACAGTCAGGACTAAAACAACACAACTTATTTTCATACTCTTCTGTGTGCAATAGCCATATCATTATTTATGGAAGCTATATACATACCCTGAAATAGTACCAGTGGGACCTTTTTCTACTGTGAAAAGATCGCTTATGAATTCATCTGAACTTTTCCTCATGCATTCCTTCAGTTCTTTGTTTAGTAAATCTCGATTCTTTTTAATGAACCCATTAGCAGTGTACAGGACCTTAAAACGACAAGGCGAATATTTTATGTTAATCTTCCAACTCAATCAATATGGGTAATATTTCTGAAGTTGGGTCAACATTCTGGTCTTGAAACATACGAGATCCTTATTTACTTTGTTTATCTGAAAAATGATTGAGCAAATAGGACCTATTACAGTATATTTTCGGACCAGGAAGAGGATAACGGCCTAATTGTAATAGTCAATGATAATTTGAATCATACATATTTAGTGTTCATTCACCCAAAAACGGAATACAAACAGAAAACAACCCCAAGTTAATGGTCTTTTTATTCCCCATTAAAATCATGGCTCCTAGTAGACATATTTTCACATCACTTAGAAAGACATCGTAAGTAATAAATCCTTATCGCGTGCTCAGAATCACTTATCTTTAAACAAAATGATAATGCATAAGAAGTAGTAAGAAAATCATCCGCATTTAATAAGCACAATGGTGTTTCCACTGTGCATCATTAACATTAACTCTGGTGGCAATTTAGGAATATTCACTGATGTTCCCAAACATAGAGCAATTAAGAAATACTATTTGTAGAAAAGAACGACCTGTCCAGCAAAGTGATTGATCGTAAATTCTGGTTGATTCGATTTCGACGGTGAGTAGAACTCAGAGTGCCCACAGCAGTCATTCAATTGGCTGACACAAGAATCGTCTGTCCCATACTGAAGTCTAGACTGCTCATCCAAGGTAGAAAGAACATTGTTCTTCCCCTGAAAACGTACAGAAAATGACTTGTAATAATGAACTGTTTATACATATTCTAAACTCAGATAATTGCAGCATAATTGCAGCAGAGGCTAACTGTACGCTTCCAGTAACCAGGACCCTGATACACAGTCTGAATAGTATAAAGTTTGAAATCGTAGATATTGTTTTAAAACAAGCCCCAGTTGAAATATACATCCAAAGTCCTAGAAAATAAGATATGTGTCCATGAAATATCAATCATTTTGAAGAGACAAACAGTCATAAACTGTCAATATCATTCATTTGAACGGGAACCAAGTCACAACTGTCAATATCAATCATTTGAAGGGAAACCACAATCATAAGACTGTAAATGTTAATCATTTGTAGGGGACACACAGCCATAAAATTGTCAGTATCAATCATTGGAAGCGGAACCACAGTCACAGCTGTCAATATCAATCATTAGAAGGGGAAGAACAATCACAACTGTCGCTATCAATCATTTGAAGCGGAACCACAGTCAAACACTGTCAATCTAACCATAAGCTTCACAGTATAATTTGGAAGCTAAGTCTTACATCTAGGTTAAACTCGTAATCTTTAAGCATGAAACTACTGAGAACAGTACTAAGTTTCTAATTGGTTGTAATCAGAATTACATCGTAATGAACTTATGTTTTATCTGTCGTAAATTATTGAATACCGAATTAAATTTGTTCGAATGAAACCCGAATGTCATTCTAACAAGAATCGGATACCTTCATTAAGAAGTTGATTAATGCATCGTTGTTCGAGAATGCAATTTCTCCCACATCAATTCCTTCGTCTTCGTAAATTCTAATCTCAGTCTTAAAAACCTTGGCATTCATGAAGTTCTGTAGCCGTTCATTCACGGTGTTAATGCAGAGCTGCTCAAAACTGTTAATGGCCAGTTTTTCAAATCCAGCAATATCCAGGATTCCGATGTTCTGGCAGTCTCCACATCTGCGAAAAACAATACTCCATGAACAAATACCTGCACAAAGTATCCATCACAGAGATTAGCACCTCCGTGTGAATGAGAGGCATTTAGTGGACAATCGTTTTTGTTTTACATGTAATAAAAGTGGTGTAGACCAATTGAGCTAGATAACCCATGAACAAATGCATATACACAGTATCCACCATTAACATTAACACATCAATGGATCCGTGGATATTAATGAGAGTTAATGGAGTGTTTTTTATTGGTTCAAAAGGCAGATAGACAGACATACATAGTAAGTCTTACCTTTCTTCTGGAGGATGTAGGTTTGCATTAATCTGCCTAACGATCCACTGAAACATTCTCTCGTACAATGCTTTGGCCAGAGCGTCTCGACCAACTTCAGCCTCTTCAGGACTTTTGTTTTTCGGAACTTCTTCGCCTAGTTATAATAATAATAATAATGATAATAATAATAATAATAATAATACTAATAATAGTGTTCATTTCTAGGTGCCTATTGTCAAATATATAGTTAGAGAGCACCTTGTAATTCATAGTTAAGGTGTTGTTCTTTTGCACGCGTTTAATTTAAGAAATATAATGTATTAATGTATACAGGTACGCGTCTTGAAACATCAGTATAATACATGTTGATTGGGTTGGGGGCAAACATCTAACATGTATAACGTCTAGTTAGAGCTTTGCATTTTACGTAGCATTGCTCGTTGTGACATGTTTACGCTTCTATATTATGTATTGAAATTTTGTACTTGCATACATGCGATTTATCACTAAAACCAACAACTATTATTAATTTATCTTACAACTTTCCAAGAAATTTCATAAAAAAGACAAACAAGCAACGAAGCCAAATTTGTATACTGCTTTACGGCTTTATTTCTGAAGCCAATGATTTCATTTGGTTTGGTCTTGGACGTCACAGAATCATATATACATTCTTTAATCCAGGGACATTTAGGACATTGTGCCTTTCTTAAGGGTTGGAATCGAACCTGTGCCCTTTCAGTTACGAATCCGCAAGGCTAACCACTGAATTGATATGGTTCACGCTGCAATTAATCGCCTCTTACGTCATGCATAAGGGCATTTCTGGCTCTTGTTTGCTACCGCACACAGCCTTCGTAATTTTCTTAGACTCCATTGCATGTTTTAATTATAAATCAATCAAAGTAATGCATGAATGTGGACTGCATTCCAAAATGGTAAGAATATCTTCGAAACATACATAGACATCAACATTGCACATCTCGACTCAACATTTCTGATTCTTATGTCTACTCATTGATAATCTTATAGACCATTCTGCTTACCTGCTGCGATGATCTTTGTGGAGATGAGGGCGCTGATAACGTCTTCTGGCTTCAAGCCCAATAGGTCTGAAGCTGAAATGTAAGAGTACAATGTAGCGGAAATTTAAGACTTAGAATAAAATCTTTCGGTGTTAGAATATGTACAGAAAGGTGCGGTACAAAGATACTGACGTGCATTCATGAATACCTTTATGCGTACATACATACGTACATACATATATACCTGCATGCATGAATGCATGCATACATCCTTATACATACATACATACATACATACATACATACATACACCCATCCATCCTTCCATCCATCCATCCATCCATCCATTCATCATAGTCTATTCAATATTAATGACTACTGGAAATTAGTCACGTGAATTAGAATACCAGGTTCATTCGTCATAACGCTGAAATTAGTACTTTGAGGAAACAATTTTACTCGACAAATCCAGTTTATTTAAATTATTTTCGAGTAAGCTTTGGAGTCGAATGAAATTAAAGACAACATGGTGTGAACTCATTTGATCAAATTTATTGTGATATTAAAGTTACATAGATTTCTGGTTTCCTCAATGTACCAGTAACGACGAGGATGTGGTCTTTGGACGTACACGGGTATCGATGTTCATGATAGTATTTATGATACATTAAGATTGAAGAAAGTGATTCTATGACTATAAGAGAAATAAGAGAAAAATAGAGTAGAAAACAAAGAAGAAAATAAAGTAAAAAACACACGGACGGGACTAGGTAAAGAAGGAGAGGGATACTGAAAGCATAAAGAAATGTTTATGGAGGGGACGAGGGTAGTTTAGAAACGTACAGGAAGACTAAGATGAAATGCATACCATACACGACTGGTTCTAAGTCCTCCAGCTCAGTTGCGCCAGATTGACTCGAAGATTCAACAAAGCGGATTTCTGTCAGGTGTACCACGGCGGCTAACATGTTCTGCATCACCCTCGGATCCTAAAGTATTAAACATGGCAAGATATTCCACACAAACGGTTTGTAAAGTATTATATTCACATGACACTGTAAACAGTTCTGAATTTGTATCCCAGCTATTATTCACATCACGTTTTATTTGACTGCATTTAAAGGAAATCGTATTAAAGGCAACGAGCAAAATATATCGCGGATATATTTTGTAACACAGGATTAAAAACATTCTTATTAAATATATTTCAGAAACCGTACAGTGATCACTCTTGCAGTATTAATGACATAACATAGACACGGAAGAACAAACAATAATTTCAGAATATAATCAATATAATAAAACTGGAAATTCACTGACCGTATTTATCCGTTGCAGGATATCAAGTTGTTCCTTGTACATTTTGGTGTATTTCGCTTTATTATTCAAGATATCAAGGTCACTTTGGAGAATCCTGAAACAGAATTCATAGTTAGCATCAAAACTGATAACTAAATAAGTGAATAAATAACGTGACTTAGAAACAGACATTAAAATAGCATCCATGCAAACTTTTCTAAGAAGATATAAATAGATAATTGCCCATAATGACCTCGTACCCATAATAGTGGCGCTACAATTTAAGTTGGGAACAATTTAAACACAAACATACCTATACTATCAAAGAAGCTATAGGATGTATTCCCATCTTCGATTTAAACAAACAATAAAAAAAAAAATGATGAACGATAAAGTCGATAATGGTGTTGGCTAATGACTAGAACGTATTTAGAGCCTTTATTGTGAAGGAATCTTACATAGCTCGTTAGACGGAGTAGTTTAGAAAACACGGATTATTGGACCGTATACGAATTTTTTATTTCTACAATCCTCCCGTAATCAGTGTGCTCTGTAACTGTTGTTTCCATGACATTAAACGGACATTAATATATATATATATCTTTCTCTTTTTTTAAATATTACGACGATTTAACCACTCAGTTCATTTGATTTACTAACAATAACAAAATGTGATTAATGGTAACTACTTCTGGCCTAATTGATCGCCTATGATATCAATTTATCAAAATCAATTATCGACTTGCCATTCCAGTCTTTTAACTAAGCCATGGAGAAAAATGTAGTGCTATTAGCTTTAGCGGAGAATGTACTTTTGATGTTTATTTCATATGCGATAGTGGAGTACCTCCACCCTTACATCCGTGAGAATCACAACCTCTGGATTAGTATGAACAATGGAAGTTATTTTTTATTTCTTAAATGTTCTGCATTTGTTCATAGGCATGACACATTGTTCCATTGGTATCCTAAAGAAACTACTTTTCACCTGTATTCCCCGATCGGCTTTTCAAGACGCAATTCCTCCAGGGTCTCCGTGGATGTGCCGTGAAACAATGAGTAGAAAATGTGAAAGTTTCCCTCTCCGCTACATCTCGACACGACTCTGGACTTTTCCAACATATAGTCCCGGATAACAACTACAGAATAAACAAGCAGAAAAAAGAACTAAAAAACAGACAAAAGAAAAATACCGACAAAATTTTAATAATTTTCCTCACGAATGTCCTAGAGTATCATATACAGCTCTAAGTGGTCTTCTCTAGCAATCAATAAACACAGACTTCTGACTACCTAACTTGTCATGCGGCAATGTTGCTACATATTTAAAACAAATCAAATTATTTGCTTCGCAAGTTGTTAATTTAATATGTATATTTAATTTATAGTTTGTGCTTAATGTTTTCCATGATTGCAAGTTGCATATCTATAATGTGTGCCTAACGTTTGCACATGATTATAGACTTTAATGATCTTTTGTAAACGACATATTATATAGCTAACTTTTGTCCTTAATTATAGATTATATTTTAAAATTTGTTCATTTGTAAACTATAGACAGGTTGTCTACTTTTGGTTTAAGTAGCAAACCCAGCCTGAGTATGATAATCGAAGATTATAGATAACGAACCTGTTTAAAGTTTGGGGTACTTTTCCGTTGGGGTTATTGAGTTGTATTACTACATAGGTTAGGTGGGGAAGGATAGCGATATATAACGTTTGGAGATGTATTAAATCAAGTAGGGATGTACTGAACAATCGATTCGTGAGGATATATACATTCAAGACCTTTAATTCATGCGGAATACTTTATTCTTTAAGACATATGGTAGAACTTTTAGAATTATTGGGTTTCATTCACAATATTGTAAGTTCCTCTTACATTTTCCCTTATAACTTAGATAAATACATTGTTTGTTGAATATTAATAAATGTGCTAGTATTGCTTTTAAGTTACATAATTTAATACCATAAAGTCGTAACAAGACATAGTGTTTAAATAGCAAGAGTTCAATGCTAGTTTTATTTACAATTTGGACTAAATCTTTTCCCATGTGAAATATTCACATTCTTTCACGATACAGGTCAAGTGAGAATGTATATAAATAGGGATTTGATAAACAAATAATTAACTCCTATCTTAGATCAGTCTCGAGAATCCATTTGCTATCAGAGTTTACAAATGTGTTAAGATATTAGTTTAAAGGAATTATTTGTTTAAAGTATTCATTAGAATTAGTTAAGTGATCATTCGGTTGTTTATATATATATATATATATATATATATATATATATATATATATATATATATATATATATATATATATATATATATATATATATATATACTAACATTCAAGACTATTCTTTATTTTTGGCCTTGTGATAGGACACTTACTTATTTGAGCTTAATTATCAACACCGTGTCTCTTGAATTTTCACATTGCATTGTAGAGAACTAAAAACCTTGTTGATTGACCTCAAAGTATTGATTTATACTGTATATAAATCCTCTTTTGTTCCTATTTGGAAAGATGGGAATTAAAAATCCTTGAAAGATTATCTCAGTCAGTTTTAAATATCGTACTATTTAAATAGTGTCTGTACGTCATTCTGAACCTACCTCCTGCTAAGTCTCCATCTTTCTTGAAGCTGAGCTCTAGATATTTAGCAAACCGGCTTGAGTTATGATTCATCATAGTCTTTGCATTGCCAAACGCTTCCAGCAAGGGATTAACCTAAAAGTGGGAAAAAAGCTATTTGCTATTAACAGCAACTGGCTGATCTAGCAATTGGAACAAGGTATTAGAAATCAACAGCAACGGGATGATCTAGCTGTTGGAACAAGGTATTAGAAATCAACAGCAATGGGTTGACCTAGCACTTGTAACAAGGTATTAGAAATCAACAACAAAGGGTTGACCTAGCAAGTGTAAGAAGATATTAGTTATCAACAGCAATGGGTTGGCCTAATAGTTGAAACAATGTATTTAGTTATCAACAGCAACGGGTTGACCTAACAGTTGAAATTATGTATCTAGTTATCAACAGCAACGGGTTGACCTAACAGTGGTAACAAATTATTATAAATCAACAGCAACGGGTTGACCTATCAGTTGTAACAATATATTAGTTATCAATAGCAATGGGTTGACCTAACAGTTATAACAATATCTTATTTATCAACAGCGACGGGTTGACCTAACAGTTGTAACAATATATTAGTTATCAATAGCAACGGGTTGACCTAATAGTTGTAACAATATCTTATTATCAACAGCGACGGGTTGACCTAACAGTTGCAACAATATGTTACTTACCAACAGCAACGGGTTGACCCAACAGTTGTAACAATATATTAGTTATCAACAGCAACAGGGTGACTCAAAAAGTGTAACGAGATAATATTAATAAATTGTTCTTCTTTCCTTAACAAATATATTGCCTTCAAGGGGTTGTTTACCTTCGGTCGGCAGTAGATAGCAAATATTACTTCCAGGTGAAAAACCACTACATACATCCACACAGTGCTTTAATAAGATTTCTACAGAGGACTATATTATATTTTAGGATGCAAGAAATGTTATTGCTATTGCTTTACACCTTTGATAGTTCTGACACTAAAGGTTCTAACATATTTTGCATTATCTCTCCGATCTCAGTCATGTATTTTACTCGTAATCGATCAGCTTAAAGCCATGGTAACTGAAACTCTGAGATTATATTACAACAAGTTCCTCATGCATCATGAATTTATTTACATCATTACTTTATTTGAAATGCGTCAAGGAGGTATGTGAGTAATCTTACAGTAATGAAACTTTGGCAAATTTGAAACTGTGAAGTATCGTTTCAATAGAGAATTTTCTTGTTTTGTAGTATCGTATTTGCAATCCAAGTAATACAAATACACGGAACATCTTGAATGTTTAAATTTGGTGAATCTGTGAATATAAGGTAAATTAATAGCTTATCAATTTTGATGATTTACAGTATTTTACTGAACGTTGAGTGTATATCTCCACACATCTTTCTCTTGGTGGAGTCAATCCTCTGACATGGCGTCCTAAACTTGCCCATCTAACTCACCTTGATAATTTTCTCATGCAATTCCCTGTTGTTACTCTTACTCATATGGACGAAATGCTTGACCATGTATTTCGTGCTTTCTGTCTTCCCGGCACCGGATTCTCCACAAACAATAATAACTTGGTCCGTTTCAAATTCGCGCATGCGCCGAAATGCCGTAGCTGCGGTATGAAAGACATGTGGGCGAGGGTTTCTGACAAAATTTTTCCAGTTATATTCCTTGTGTCTCTGAAAAACATTGGCATCAAGATATTAATATGATCCGTGAGGAGAAGCGGGAAAAAGAAAAAAAAATGACTTAAATAAATTTTGCTGGCAAACGATACGAATGAGCAAATACATGAGTGTATTCAGGCATTACAAAATATATAACGTCATGCAAAATCACATGATCATCAAATGCACTAATATAGTATTGATATTTATGTCTTAACTGTTCAAGTTGTTTATCTGGCACGTGGATTATGATTGGTACTTGTTTTAAATGACACTTGATTGTGCATAATTGATATCCGCTCATGCCGTTGTTAGACACCATTTAATTAGCTTGTATCTCCTCATATGTACGAATGAGACTGTCCTTCTTTAGAAAGAAAAAAAAAAACATACTTACTCCTTCGCTGAAAAGGTGTGGAATCTCTTTACATGGATTCAAGGCTATCAGGATATCTCCACAACGGGTCTAAGATGGAATAAAGACACAAGAAAATATTAGCGAACACGTGTTGCATAATATGTGTATTATGAAACAATACTAGGCAATTAGCTTCTGTTATAAATAGCGGCGACACAGCTAGCACTGAATATCTGTCAGATGCATCAGGGTATCATTATTATTATTTTTTAAAATAGATTTTGAGTTCATATACATAGTATGATGTCTACTTATTTGTCACAGAATAAGGCAAGAAATAACTTGGTTTCACCTTAGAACAATTTGAGGGGCCCCGAGTGGCCGAGTGGTCTAAAGCGTTCTCCGTTACGGATCACTGCCATCTCACCTCTGTCTGCGTGGGTTCGAGTCTTGGATTCGGCGAATGTGGATATGTGAGAAAGCTTGCCAGTAGCTTCTCGTGGGTCGGTGGTTCTTTCCGGGGATTTCCCGGTTTCTTCCTCCACCATTAATACTGGCCGCCATGTATAGCCTATCGTGTGCTGAAAAATGGCGTTAAGCCCCACAACAACAACAACAACAATTTGATTATGTTCGTCGTACATGCGTACAACGTTACCTAGGGTGGAAAATTTTTTGGTTTTTTTTAGTTAAGTGACTGAACTAACATGTATTCCGTCGTAGTTCGCTTGCGGCGAGAGATACTAAAAGCACGGTATGCACAGGTATTTTACCCTCACTAATGCTCATTCCCCTGAAGATTTAAGACTAGCTTTTTATCTAACTGACACACTGGTCTTTTGGATCTTGTCGAGGAGTGTACATTCTCCATTCGTTCTACAGCCATAGGGCTGTGTGCAGCTGTGTCTGTGTGCAGCTGGGTAGCTCTGTGTAGCTGTGTAGCTGTGCGTATGTGTGCGGATGTACGACAGAAGTACAAGATTTGTAAACTTGTGCGCATGGTGGATCCATGAAGGGGAGCGTGGGGTCAATAAGAGTTTGGACCAACCCAAGGATCCGGGAGAACTGTGCAATTTGTCAATTGGACACGTAAACAAGGTCAAGGTGTTTCATTAGCATGTTTTACAAATATTTGAATCACACGTGGATATGATTGTATGGAATGTACAAATGACTCACACGTGGATATGATTGTATGGAATGTACAAATGACTAAGTTACGAGTCATATGTTTGTTTCAATTGATTGTGGTTTCAACTAAGTACAATATCATTGTTTACATTACATGAGATTATGTGAATCTCGCTTTCATCACTTTGATTGTTTACATTACATGAGATATGTGAATCTCGCTTTCATCTCGTGAGATTATGCTAATATTATCTTCATATCTAAATATATGAATCACATTTGTTTTTTTTTCACTGGCGAATGTTTGTGTTGAGTAATCGAACGAGTCGTGTGTTTGGAGAGTGAAAGAATCTGTCTGTCTGTCTGTCTGTCTATCTGTCTGTCTATCTGTCTAATATATATATATATATATATATATATATATATATATATATATATATATATATATATATAATCAATTCATTTCATAAACTCCATCGTTCATCACAGTGTGTTGTGTTGTTATTTAGTCCAAGCATCCATTCAGTTTAAATCCTGTTACATTGGTGTCAGAAGTGGGATGCTTTAGATTGAATGAACTACCAACATACTGTATATCTATCTATCTATCGATCTATCCAACTATCGATCTATCGATCGATCGATCGATCGATCGTAGACAGGCTGTTAATCGGGGACATTTTGACAAGTGAATTTTTAGTAGGCGTGGAGTTCCCTACATGTACACATTTGTTTAGGTTTTGTTGCCGTAACTAAGATTGTTAGTTGTAGTTTGATAACCTCTATCTTATCACCAAACAATCACGACTTCGCTAAAGGATCTAGCTGAATTTGGAAAACAACTTGGTTATGAAGGGAAAAGTCTGAGGAAGTTCACAAGTAAAGAACAAGCAAAAGAAAGGGATGAAAGGGCAAAGGAAAGGGAATTAGAAAGGGAAAGATTGGAAAGGGAACACCAACTCGAAAAGGAGAAAAGGGAATTAGAAAGGGAAAGATTAGAAAGGGTACAACAACTCGAAAAGGAGAAAAGGGAATCAGAAAGGGAATTAGAAAGGGAAAGCTTGGAAAGGGAACACCAACTAGAAAAGGAGAAAAGGGAATTAGAAAGGGAAAGATTAGAAAGGGTACAACAACTCGAAAAGGAGAAAAGGGAGTCGGAAAAGGAAAGATTTGTATTAGAAAGGGAATTAGAAAAACGGGCAAGGTTAGAGATTTCAGAGTTAGAAGAAAGAACTAAACAAAGAGAGCACGAAAGACAATTACAGTTAGCACACGCTAGAAGAGGAGATCAAGATTCTGCCTCTAGCAAATTAAATGGCCCTAAATTACCTTTCTTTGACGATGAAAAAGATAACATGGATAGTTATCTTCATCGGTTCGAGCGGTATGCTGATGACCAGAAATGGAAGCGAGATGTTTGGGCTCTTCATCTCAGTGCTTTGTTTAAAGGTAAGGCTCTCGACGTATACTCAAGACTTCCTAGTAGCGGAGGTTTTTAATTACGACGCTCTGAAGGAAGCACTATTAAAGTGGTATGAATTAACAGAGCAAGGTTTCCGGAAAAAGTTTAGGTATAGTAGACCTGAGAAGGGGGAAACCTTTGGGCAGTTTATCGTTAGATTAGATAATTACTTCCAACGCTGGACTGAATGTGCTAAGGTGAACAAAACTTGAGGGTTTAGTAGATTTCTTGCTCAGAGATCAGTTACTAAGTATAGTAGGGCGAGATTTGAACCAGTTTCTTAAGAAAAAGCATTCACAGATGTTCAAGACATGGCTAAGCTAGCAGATCGTTTCGCCGAAGCACATGGTGGAACTCAAAACGTGGTTTCGAAAGATAAGTCTATCAATCAGTCTAAGGGTTCGACTCCCAGAGAGCCAGCGAAACAAACTGAGATGGGTAAATCTGATACAGAAATAAGACGTAAATGTGTACAGTATTATGCATGTAACAAATGGGGTTATGTAAAAGAGCAATGTCCTAAAAGAAAAGGTCCCATACATAAGGCAGCCGTAGCAATACATAACAAAAACTGTTCCGATAGATCTATTCGTGAAGATATTCCTTTATTCGGTACATGTATGTTCCCGGAAGCGCGGGTACCAACAGCGAACGGTACTGTTAACGGTCAGGCGGTCACAGTTTTACGTGATACCGGTTGCACAGGTGTGGTTATCAAACGTAGTCTCGTGATGAATAACCAAATGCTGGGGATAGAGACTCCCTGCATGCCACTTGATCAGACGATCGATCGCGTACCTGTTGCAAGAGTCAGGATTGAAACTCCTTTCTTGACCGGAACAGTTGATGAGCTTTGTATGGATAATCCAATTTACGATTTGACAATCGGCAACGTTAAAGGGTTTCATCTGCCGAGTATGGAAGATTTTCAAACACCCCTAGTTCTAGCTGTTGAAACGCGAGCGCAAACCCAGCGGGAGAAATGCGCGTTTCGGAAGTTAATCGTCCCCGAATCAATCGAAGAAATCTCGCGTGACGATTTCCTCCGGGAGCAAGAGCGCGACACATCTCTAAGTTCTATTAGAGAAATAATTGCGTGCAACTACATTAAACGCTGTAAAGGAGGGGGTAGTTCAAAGTTTGTCAAAAGAAATGGGTTAATTCATACGGAGTTTACTACACTAATGGGAAAGAAATATTGGCACTTAGTTGTACCTCAAAAATACCGGTCTCGTGTATTGAGGGTAGCTCACGAATCTAGTATGGCAGGTCATCTGGGTACGGGAAAGACTACCAGCAGAGTACTGGCTGAGTTCTACAGGCCTGGTGTAAATAGTGACGTTACTAGGTTTTGTAGGTCCTGTGATGTATGTCAGAAAACTGTGTCTAAGGGGAGAGTTTCACGTGTTCCCCTAGGTCAAATGCCCTTGATAGATACACCTTTCAAAAGAGAGGCTGTGGATATTGTCGGGCCCATACAACCTGTAACCGATAAGAAAAACAGGTATATCCTTACACTCGTGGATTATGCTACTAGGTACCCTGAAGCCGTAGCATTGCCTAGTATGGAAACAGAAAGGGTAGCCGAAGAGCTAGAGGATATATTCAGTAGGGTAGGAGTGCCGCAAGAAATTTTGACAGATTGCAGAACCCAATTCACCTCCGACCTCATGAGTGAAGTTAGTAGGTTGTTATCCATAAAACAACTGAACACAACACCGTATCATCCCATGTATAACGGTCTGGTAGAAAAGTTCAATGGTACATTGAAGCAGATGTTACGTCGAATGTGCGCGGAACGTCCGCAAGACTGGGACCGTTATTTGAATGCTGTCCTATTCGCGTATCGTGAAGTGCCGCAAGAAAGTGTAGGGTTTTCGCCCTTTGAATTGCTGTATGGAAGAACGGTACGGGGTCTATGCGAATCCTACGTGAACTTTGGACAGGTAATGTCCCTGACGACGAAGTGAAAACTACTTACCAGTATGTGCTCGATTTGCGCGAAAAACTAGAAAATACCTGTAAAATGGCACATGAAGAGCTAACAAGATCGAGTCGTATGTATGCCAAATACTACAATCGTAAGAAGAGCGACAGGAAATTCGTTGTGGGTGATCAGGTTTTGGTACTTCTTCTCACAAGTAATAATAAATTATTGGTTCAGTGAAAAGGTCCATACAAGGTAAAAGAAATCAAGGGTGATATGGACAATAAAATCGACATGAATGGTAGATTAGCATATTAGCATGAAAAATGCTCAAAGTTATACGTAGAAAGGCGCGAGGAAGCGTCAAAGGAGTGTTGAATGTAGTATGTTCAGCAGTTATCGAAGATGACACGGAAATGGGAGAACCCGAGATAGATGCTCCACTAGAATATCCCTTGCATAGTGAAAAAGAAAGGGATAGATCAGGTGAACGTAAGTGTGGAGTTACTCAAAGATCAATTTAAACAGATCAAAGAGCTCCTAGGAAGGTATTCGGATATTTTTACCGATAGACCAGGATGCGCAACCCTAGTAGAGCTAAATATAAAGTTATGTACATCTGATCCAATTAGGATTAAGGGTTACCCGGTTCCATTTAATGCGCGAGAGACAGTAGATGAGGAGGTTAGAAAAATGTTAGACTTGGGGGTGATTGAGCCGTCAATTTCACCATATTCATCTCCCGTTGTCTTTGTGAGGAAAAAAGACAGTACTAATCGCTTCTGTATTGACTTTCGTCAATTAAACAAAGTGATGGTGTTCGATGCCGAACCGATGCCGGATATGGGGAATCTTCTTGCGAAATTATCAGGTCACCGATATATTTCGAAATTTGATTTATCAAAAGGGTATTGGCAGGTACCGATAGTTGACGAGTCCCGCCAATTGACGGCATTTGCTACACAGAAAGGACTGTACCAATTCAAGGTGATGCCATTCGGATTGGTAGGAGCCAGCGCCACGTGTTGTCGCTTGATGCGCAGATTATTGAAGGACTTGGTATGCGTTGACAGCTTTGTGGACGATATTTTTGTGTACACGGATACTTGGGAAAAACATCTATCCGTTTTGGCTGAACTTTTCAGAAGACTCCGTGAAGCCAACCTCACGGTGCGACCTACTAAATGCAGTATTGGCTATACTGATTTAGAGTGCTTGGGTCACATGGTCTGCTCAGCCAGGCATTTAAAACCTCACCCCAATCAAGTAGAAGCGGTTATGAAATCACCTCAACCAAATAACAAGTCTCAGGTTAGATCTTTACTAGGTTTGGTAGGTTTCTACAGGAAATTTATCCCTAATTTCGCTGCCATTGCTAGCCCATTATCAGACCTAACAAAGAAGGGGCAACCAAATAAAGTGTTATGGGGACCATCTCAGGAAAAAGCATTTAATGCATTGAAGGAAAAGCTGACTAGTGCACCTATTCTAAGGTTACCTGATATCAGTAAACCTTTTATCATAAGAACTGATGCTTCCGATACTGGGTTGGGAGCAGTTTTGTTGCAGGAACAAGACATGATAAAAATGCCTGTAGCCTATGCCAGTAGGAAGTTACTGTCAAGGAAACAAAAGTACTCAATGATTGAGAAAGAATGCTTAGCTGTAGCATGGGGTATTGGTAAGTTTCATGCTTATCTTTTTGGGAGAGATTTCGTTCTCGAAACGGACCATCAACCATTGTTGTATTTAAACAAAGCTAAGGTCGCTAACGCTCGGTTGATGCGTTGGGCGCTAACACTTCAACCCTATCGTTTTCGAGTTGAGGCAATCAGAGGGGTCGAAAACGTAGGTGCAGATTATTTAAGTAGGATGTAAATAGAAAATCCGGATTACTATGTAACCAGTTTAGATATTGTAAAGCAACATTAGTAGTTAATTTCTTTTATTCTGTGAAAGCTAAAAAAATGAGTACATTTTTCTCTTAGGGGGGAGGTATTGTCACAGAATAAGGCAAGAAATAACTTGGTTTCGCCTTAGAACAATTTGATCATGTTCGTCGTACATGCGTACAAAGTTACCTAGGGTGGATAATTGTTTTTTGTTTAGTTAAGTGACTGAACTAACATGTATTCCGTCGTAGTTTGCTTGCGGCGAGACACTAAAAGTACGGTATGCACGGGTATTTTACCCTCACTAATGCTCATTCCCTTGAAGATTTAAGACTAGGTTTCTATCTAACTGACACAATGGTCTTTTGGATCTTGTCGAGGAGTGTACATTCTCCATTCGTTCTACAGCCATAGTGCTGTGCAGTTGGGTAGCTGTGTCTGTGTGTAGCTGTGCGTATGTGTGCAGGTGTACGGCAGAAGTACAAGATTTGTAAACTTGTGTGTATGGTGGATCCATGAAGGGGAGTGTGGGGTCAATACAAGTTTGGACCAACCCAAGGATTCAGGAGAACTGTGTGATTTTTCAATTGGACTGTGGTTTCAATTGAGTACAATATTGTTGTTTACATTACATGAGATTATGTGAATCTCGCTTTCATCGCTTTCATTGTTTATATTACATGAGATTATGTGAATCTCTCTTTCATCGCTTTCATTGTTTACATTACATGAGATTATGTGAATCTCGCTTTCATCGCTTTCATTGTTTATATTACATGAGATAATGTGAATCTCTCTTTCATCGCTTTCATTGTTTATATTACATGAGATAATGTGAATCTCGCTTTCATCGCTTTCATTGTTTACATTACATGAGATTATGTGAATCTCGCTTTCATCTCGTGAGATTATGTTAATCTTACCTTCATATATGAATATATGAATCACATTTGTTTTGTTTTCACTGGTGAATGTTTGTGTTAAGTAATCGAATGAGTCGTGTGTTTGGAGCGTGAAAGAATCACTATATATATATATATATATATATATATATATATATATAATCAATTCATTTCATAAACTCCATCGTTCATCACAATGTGTTGTGTTGTCATTTAGTCCAAGCATCCATTCAGGTTAAATCCTGTTACATATATCATCAATACTCCTGGGAGGCCAAAACAAAAACAACCTTGCCATATAAATATGTTAAATGAGTATGTTGATAGAGATAATCAGGTTAATCATGCAATTAATTTTGTAGACCTTTCCCACACAGGGAAGATTGAAACGATGGAATGTAATCGGACTGTATTGACTTTGGAGTAACAATCTTCGAAACTGAGAAATTATGAATTAATCTGGACCAGAAATTTGCACGTTTGCAACAACAAGAAAATAATGAACACAGTTATTACTTGAGTATGAACACTTATTTCCAGATGGTCCTACAAGAACAAATAAAATCTACCACGACGTTGAAATTGTAAATTCCACACCTGTGAAACAACACCCATACAGGATGAACCCTCTCTAACAGGAATGTTTGAAAAAAGAAATGCAGTATTTGCTGGAAAATGATTTTATAGAGCCGAGTAAAAGTGACTGGAGTTCACCATGTATACTTGTTCCGAAACTAGATAATATGTTCCTCATATGTACTGGCTATAGAAAGATGAACAGTGTGACTAAAACGGATTCATTTCCATTACCAAGAATCGATGACTGCATTGATAAAGTTGAAAATGCCAAGTATGTCACCACATTTGACCTTTTGAAAGGATGTTGGCAAATTCCACTGACGGAAAGGGCAAAGGAAATTTCGGCATTCGTGACCCCAGATGGCGTTTATCAATATAAAGTGATGCCGTTTGGGATGAAAAGTTCACCTAGTACTTTTCAACGTTTAATAAACATGATTACATCTGGTTTGGATATATGTGATGCTTACAATAATGACGTCCTCATTTACAACCGTACGTGGAAATACCACTTGGAAACAATCCAGAAATTCTTTCACACACTCACTGATGCAAATTTGACAATTAATTTATCCAAAAGTGAGTTTTACCGTGCTAGTGTAACATTTTTAGGACATATCGTGGGACATGGACAAGTTAAACCTATAGATGCTAATGTCAAGGCTGTCTCTGAATTGTCTGTACCTAAGAGTTATAAGCAATTGATGCGATGTTTGGGTATGGCTGGATACTATCGGAAATTTGGTTCCAATTTTTCCATAATTGCTGAACCACTGACAAATTTATTGAGCAAGAAAACCAAGTTTCATTGGTCTGAAAAATGTCAGGAGGCTTGTGATAAGTTAAAGGGCAAACTTAATAGTTCACCAGTTCTTTCAAATTTCAGTCAGTCATTCAAATTATCTGTTGATGCAAGTGATGTTGGGGTTGGTTTGATGTTGCAGGAATACAATAAAGAGATCAGGCACGTCAAGGGGAAAGAAAATTTAATAGCACATGCGCTTTCACGTGTATAGAAATATATTGTTTCATGTATATTTTGTGTCATTCATAAGTTTTCATCTTATAAAAAATTACCACATGTATATTTGACTAATAGTAAAAAGAAAGCTTTATTACGTAAATCTTTCTTTATTCTTTATCAGGGGAAGTTTTATATATATTTAATTTGCTTTGTTTGTTAGTTTTATATTTTGTTAGTTTTATTTTTTATTAATTTCATTACATAATATTGTAGTATAACACTATATGTTGGACTTGACCATGGCCAAAACTGAGTTAATTTCTGCTTGACCTGAATTGACTTTATTCTCTAAACAACTAATGCATAGCTAAATTATTCTCTCTGTGTATATATTTAAAATCAGTATAATTCGTATAAAGAGTAATTATTATTTTTCTTTCTGTCCAGGTCTAAGTTTTGGAATTTCCTTAGTGTATTTTACATAGTCCATATTCTGGTTTTTACTGTGTAAACATCAGGATCATTCTAGAAGGTTATTTTCCATTAGGTATTTTTTTTTTGAAAATGCTAATTGTGACCTGAGGTTAAGTAGACAACTATATAATTTTGTAACTAAGAGGATTTTCAGTCGTGCTTTAAGATCTAGCGCTTTCAAATTTTGTTATATGTTCTGTCCAGTATTTCATTATTGGGCTGGACATTTTATTTCATTAAATTATTGAATTCAAGTGATTATTTTCTCTGGAAATACAAAGTGCGCTGATAAAATTAATGGTCAGATACATTCACTGGATTTTATAATGAATTTAAACCTGGAATTATATTGCTGTGTTTCAACAATTGACGTTTGACACATCAACACTCTACAAGCTATCACATACATCATCGCCTTCATTTTTTGGATTTATTTTGGATTTTTACTAAAACTTATTCAGGACTGTAAATTATTAGGACTTGTGTTTGTAATTCTTGGATTATTTTGGGATTTAATAATACCGTAAGATCTTTTTTCTCATTTTCACTTTGTGTTCTGAGAAAAAGATATTTATTGAATTTTACAAAGGTTTTTGTCCTCTGCTCTTTTATGTTACTTATTTTAAGAGCATAGACTCCTAACATCTGTCACGTGTGGTCTTTCGCGACATACAGTAGCAATATGTTGTGTATAAAAGGAGAGAATTAAGGGATCAGTTTCATTCCGAGTTTTGGAGTCATTCACACTTATTATGTTCATGTTGTAAGTCTACAGATTTTCTGTTGTACATGGATATTATTCAGGAGGAAAAACATTTGTTAGGAATGTTTAGAGGAAATAGAAAGTGTTCATTATTTGGACTATAATAGTATTCTGAAATTGTTATAAATTATTCAAAGAAATTCTGGAGAACGCCATTTTGACAACGTCACGGCTCTTGGAGGACCAGTGCATATCCGGTTTTGAAGTTTTTATTTATAAGTTTTTTTCGTTCATTTAGAACATTCATAGACTGTTATAAGGATTAGTTTGGATTTGCTTTACTATACTGTAAATTCCACTCACATTTTCATTTATGACTTTAATAATTAATCATTTGTTTAGTTTTACAAAACTTGTTAATTTGTTGTTTTTTCTGTTCCTTAGTTGTGACCATATATATACATGTATCATAGGTATACCAAGACATGTATAAATGATTTAATTAAAAGGAAAAGAAATTTACCGAGTTTCATTCTAATTAAAAATTTATAGAACGAGTCGTATATCCAATATACAGTGTGCATAATATAAATATGCAGTTAAGTCTGACTAGAAGCGACTGTATTGACGGAATGAATGAACTCTGCATAGCTCTGTCAAGTGTGTTCACTAGACAACATAGTTCTCAACCTTTTGTGTATAATCGCAATCTTCTTTCCAAATTGATATGTCGCTTCTTTGCATTTTCGAACTTCTATTTTCATTCATGTCGATTCAATGCAAATAAGACAGACCTATGATTTAGCCAAAACGTTTATTTCAATGAAGACTGTAGACCACTACAAAGAGAGCATGGTTAACTAAATGAACATTGTTTTACGTGTAGGCTCGTACAAAAGTAACAAAAGAAAAGAGTGAAATGAACAAGCTTTGTAAATTTTAACAAAATAATTTATTTCCCTAGAAAACAAGGAAAAATATGAAATAGGACTTACGGTTTGTGAATATAATCCAAAAATTAATCCTAGAATTAAAAAATATACGTCCTATCACTAAACAGTTCTAATTCAATCCAGGTTCTAATCTTAATGAAGTTCCAGTATGGAAGGCGATGACGTCAGATGAGGTCGTTGTATTGATGACAACAGTTCCTCGTTGAATTACAATGTATAATGTTCCAATTTAGAATTCCAGAATAAATTGCCACTAAATGTCTTTGTCCCAGAATTTTTATAAAGAAGTGCACTTGTGTGTTTTCCAGAGAATATAAATTATTACATCCACAAAATAGAAGAAGTCTAACTCAACTGGCATTAACATAAAAAAAAACCTTGAGCTCTAAAGGTGTAAAATACGATTGATAAATCTACTAGAAAACGTCTGTTTTAACCCACGATTTTAGGTCACATGATGGCTCACTTGACAGGTCTACGTGATCACTAATTTGAACAGGGAGGTAAAAAAAATACCAATTAGCACGTAGCCTAGAATAGCCCTATCTAAGAATCAGAGGGGATTTTGATGAAATTCTGCACCAGGTCTAATTCATTTAGAAGACGAGGATTGTTAATATTTTTATTGTTATTTCATTACAACGCTGATACTTAGTGAGTGGAAATTCATCACAGATTTTGGATAATATAGAAGCGATAGCCTACTATTGAAACATAACTCAATGTTGAAACATTACTTATATATTTATATATGTGTAATAATGCGCCATGGGCGGATCACAATCTGATATACCGAAAGTGTTGGTATATCAGATGACTTTATATCAACACTCTAACAGCTATGATATTTGTAATGTAGTTTTTATATATTGTGTAGATATAAAAGTATAGTTCTTTATAGGTCATTAAAAATTTAAAACATGCAAAGAATATTTTGTGTTTCATATCCTGTGCTACGAACACGCCAACAGAATGAATATCTGAAACAGCATCTTTTGTTTCCAACAATTTACAATTTTTCTTCTTTGAAAGGTATGAATGAGGTCTGAATTGTGCTCCATTTGGCCATTGGTTGAATTTGCGGAATTGTGTCCAACATGGCTACTGGTTGAATTTGTTGTGACTATTCTATATGTTCTTTTAAATCTTTGTTCTCTTTTAATTCTATTTCTGTATTTTGATGAATTGTCGTTAACTGGCCATGTGAAGTTTATGAGATCTACAATTTGTACAAAGAAACTTTGTACTTACCCAAACCATATAAGTAATTTATTAATTTCTCATGCTATACTGTTTTAACTATTATTATTTTGAACTGCTGCTATTTATTTGCATGTTATCATCATTAAGTATAAACTGTAAAGCTGCTTCTTTTCTGAAACATTGGAGTTAAATACTTCGCTTTTATCTCATCCAAACTTGTACAAATATTTGCTAGATATCAAGATTGTGATTACATGGTACTCTACTTCAATCATCTCATTTGCATTCAGTATAATGTATTAAATTTTTGTCATTTTTCTGCCATTATCATTCTTTGACAACGCTGCTCTCTCCGTTCGGTTGCACTCAAGGCTGAACAGATGTTCCATTGAATATCAAATTTTGGTCCTATTCTCACCAGTGGATATTCCTCTTGCATTATAGTGTTGCCATACCAGATACGAGAGTGTGAAAATATTTATACTGCCTTGTGTAAAAAAGACTCGATCTATATGCAGTAACAATCCAAGGGGTTACTTTTTATCCGAGAGATGTCAAGCCCTGGCGCGATTCCGCTAGAAGTCATAGGTTTCCCCTAATTCCAAAGACCTCTATACATCTACTGTTGTAAACTACAAAGTCCAACGTGTCCATTCTATAAATAAGTTTACTCTAATTAATACAAGGCCACAGATCTCACAACTTCTCAATTCTCTATCAACCTCACAACTGCTTTGTTTCTCTTATTAACGTTCCGTCACGTACCATCAGCATTTCACGCCGTGAAACTACACTACTCAACCAACTAATACAGGGAACAATTTTTACTACGCCACCTTAGGCCAGTCAGATTATGGTTTTAAGCCACATTGCGCCTGTAACTTTGCATTATATTTACCACCATGGCAACAATAAACGGTGCATGCCGACGACGGAACAGTCCCTTCCCGTTTATTCCATTGTGTAATTTACCAGTCTCCAACTATAAATACTGCACCTGGAGTCACACGATGTACACAACTAGATTTTAATAGGGACTATTGAACCCTAGGAACACTCATGCGGCTCTGACCTGAATTCACCAAAAAGTAACCCATGGCATCCTGGAAACTCACTAACACTTCACTCCGTGACGTTTGCTCATAGTAATTGGAGAATGGGCAGTTTTACAAGTCCATTGGTTCCTTACGTGATAAAATAAGACGCTCCCGCCCCCACGAGTCTCCCAACTATGGGTAAAATATTGTGATGATAGCACAGCATCATTGGGCGGAAGTCTTCCTCGATAAAGTCAACGGGCAGGGCAGAATGGCTTCAAGATAAGCTCAATCACCATAAGCTCAGGGCCAGGGCGTACCGCATTTTATCAGTGGATTTCGGCTGTGGTCATCCAGTCCGGAGAGGGATGGGCTCCGCCAGGCTGTATCTTGCCCGTGACACACCACATGAAGACAACTAACAATTATTCCATACCGGATCGGTCGCAGCCCGGGTCAACAATGACCGCGCCTTCCTCTGCACACCAGGACGGAGGTGACAAGTATGCTGCTGGTGCCTCCACTACCAAGATCCCTGGGAGAGACAACATCATCATTGATACATGGAACGTTAGAACACTGAGAGCTGTGGGAATGCTGAACTAACTTACACATGGGTTGGAGAGGTACAACTGGAACATTATTGGTCTCTCCGAAGTGCACTGGAAAAACTTTGGCGAAATAACAACAGATGAAGGGCATCGGCTCTACTTCAGCGGAAGAGGGGACAAACACAATCATCGCTTTGGATTTCTTGTCCACAAGGGCATTGTGAACAGCATTATGAGTTGCTGCCCAGTCTTAAGCAGGCTTCTTACCATCCGCCTGAGGGCGACTCCCTTCAACATCATAATCATATAGGCCTATGCACCCATATCTAACTATGATGACAAAGAACTGGAACAATTTTATAACCATCTGTAAGATGTCATTGACAACTCACCCAAGAAGGACCTTCTGTTTGTACAATGAGACTGGAATGGAAAGGTGGGAGTTGATTCACAGACAAACTGACAAAGCACCCGTGGACCCTTCTGCAATGCAGAAACAAATCAAAGAGGACTCAGGCTCTTGGAGTTCGCTGCCTACAACAATCTTGTGCTAGCCAACACATTCGGCCCTCACAAAGCATCTAGAAGATGAACCTGGCACAGTCCAGATGGACAACATCACAGCCAGATTTACTACATCTGGGTGAAAAACGATTCTGCACAGGACTGAATATCGCCAGAACACGAAGTTTGCCAGGAGTAGATATTGGAAGTGACCATGATTTAGCAATCAGAACGTTTCGCCTCCATTAAAAATGGTCAAAAATCTAACCAACCAAGAATCAGATTTGACCTTGAAAAATTGAAAGATCGAAAAGTCGCAGAAGCCTTCCAAGCAATGATGGGTGGTAAATTTGCACCTTTGATAACCCTGGACAACCAAGACACCGATCTAGAGTCATTAACAACCACGTTCAACACAGTTGTGACTAGCACAGCTAGCGAGATCATTGGCAAATATTGTCGAACAAAGAAACCTTGGGTCACAACAGATGTCCTTGAACTTTGCGACAAAAGAAGAGAACTGAAAAAGGGAAAAAGAGATCATGAAGGAGCTAGAAAATACAGAGAGATAAACAACATGATCAGGAAAAGCATGAATAGGCAAAGGAATCCTGGATAGAAAGATAATGCTGCAAAATCGAAGACAGTCTAAGTTGAAATGATAGCAAAATGGCATATCAACTGGTGAAAGATCTCACAACTCATAAATAAGAAAAAACTACCACTATCCAAGACAAATCAGGAAAATCCTCACAGAAGATCAAGAGATCCTCAAGCGATGGACAGAATACTGCTCAGAATTGTACAATCATAACACCCAAGGAGATCCAGCAGTGCTAAATTGCCCTCAGACAGAAGAAATTGATGACAACCCCATTCCTCGTAAAGAAGTAGAAATTGCAGTTAGGTCACTAAAGAAAGGAAAGTCAGCCGGCATTGACAAAATGCCAGCAGAGTTCATACAAGAAGGAGGAGAAGAGATAGTCACAGTCCTAACAACAATCTGCAACAAGATATGGCAGACAGGAGAATGGCCCACCACATGGGCTCAATCCTTGGACATCGTGCTCCCCATGAAAGGAAACCTACAGCTATGCCAAAACTACTGAAACATCAATTTGATCCGTCACCGAAGCAAAGTCATGCTGAAGATAATTCTCAAAAGACTAAAACCTCAAGCAGAGAAAATTATTGATGAAGATCAGACAGGCTTCTGAGCATGAAGGAGCACCACAGAACAAATCTTCAATCTCAGAGTCCTTTGCGAGAAATACCTTCAGCATAGCAGAATCTATATCACGTCATTATATATTTCAAAAAGGCCTTTGATAGTGTATGGCATGCAGCCTTATGGGCAACTATGAGGAAGTAGAACATCAGCTCAAACCTGGTGCAGGCTGTTGAGCACCTCTATGACAATGCCACCAGTGCTGTCCTCATCAATTGCAGCAGAGGAGATTGGTTTTGAACAACAGTTGGAGTCAGACAGGGATGTATAGTGTCACCTACACTCTTCAACATTGTCCTGGAAAGGATCATGGAGGATGCCTTGCATGACCACAAGGGACCTGTCAGCATCGGAGGAAGAACAATCACCAACCTCCGCTTCGCAGATGATATTAATGGTTTAGCAGGAGATGAAAAAGAACTGGTTGACTTGGTTGAGCGCATCGACACAACCACCACAGCATACGGTATGGAAATTAGCGTCGAAAAAAAAATGATGACAAACAACACCAATAGCATCAATGCAGAAATAAAGGTCAGTGGACAGAAGCTGAAAAGAGTGACAAGCTTCAAGTACTTGGGATCAATTATCACAGATGAGCGCTCCAAACCAGAACTACTTTGCAGGATTGCCTGGACAACAGCAGCAATAACAAGGTTGATATCACCATTGCTTTTGGTTCCAAAATAAGGCTGGTGCGCTCGATTGTCAAATCCATCTTTCTGTATGCTTGTGAAACATGGACACTCACATCAGATCTACAAAGAAGGATTCAAACCTTCGAAATGAGATGCTACCGCAATATCTTGGGCATCTCATACATTGACAATGTAACCAACGAAGAAGTCTACAACATGATCCAACGAGCCATCGGATCCTATGAAGACCTCTTGACCACTGTATCAAAGCGCAAACTGAAGTGGTAAGGTCATGTCTCAAGATCCTCTGGACTGGCAAAAACAATCTTGCAAGGCATAGTGCGAGGGTGCAGAAGAAGAGGCAGACAGAGAAAGAGGTGGGAAGACAACATTAAGGAGTGGACAGGCATGAGATTTAGAGATGCCAAAAGGGTAGTAGAGAACAGGGAAGGATGGAGCGAATTGGTTGCAGAGTCAACTGTGGTGCCCCAACGACCTCTTGGGTTAAGGGATTGATGATGATGATAATGATGATCATGATGATCATGATGATCATGATGATGAATTGGATAATTATTTCTCTCTGAGGAAAATTTCCCAAGTACCGACTTCCCATAATCAAACAAGCAATTGCAAACATATATATATCTGTGTGTGTGTGTGTGTGTGTGTGTGTGTGTGTGTGTGTGTGTGTGTGTGTGTATGTGTGTGTAATAAATTTGGTGTATGTGCATTTGTGTATATATATATATATATATATATATATATATATATATACACTGCTGCTCTTATATATATATATATATATATATATATATAAGTTAAGTGTAATCATTGGATTATATGGGTGAATGTATGATAAACCTATCAGGATTTTGATAAAAATGAATAACAGCATAAGGTCAGAGAATTTTAATTCGTATTCTACTGAAATTCGATCCGAATAACTATACAGATGAGTATTAATTATTATTACATACTCATTTTGTTTCTCCGTCAACCTTACATTGTCAGAATCGTTCAGTATTTTGCGATACTGAACACCTTAATATTGCACGACACGTGCTTCTAAAAATAGTATAGCATATTAGGAACTACTTTGTCAACAAAACATGTACACTCTTGTAATAGACATTTTAGGTTTTAGTTTATCAGATTTGTTTGTGGATGAACTAAAGAAGCTGTTTCGTCTATTTGAATATATTAGTGATAAATGTGGGCGACTTTGCTGAGTGACAAATGAAACGTTCAAAGAATCAAACGAATGACTGTGATATTCGCAAGATCCACAACAAATGTGAGAGACACAGCATTGAAAATACTATTCTGATCATTTAAATAGTAATTTAGGAGAAATATACGTAAATATTCGTAAACTGAATGATTGAGACTATGACCAATGATCTCTGGGGTAAATAAAAATAGCATAGAAAAGCATATTGAGGCCAAGGGCTATCGCATATCTATCCGAGACGTACCATTTTATAAGTTTTATTTTTGATGACGTGATCATGGTCGAGATTGTATAGAAGTTATATATATATATATATATATATATATATATATATATATATATATATATATATATATATATATATATGGATAACTTTCTCAGAAAAGTTGGGTTTGTTCTGTTTAGTGTTGATTTTGCTACAGGACTGCACATCTAACATATACCACAACATCGTTGGGGAAAAACAAGATCCCTGAAGCATCACCATAATGCAGACTGTTCGACAGCAGTTATTACAACAATCACTCAACAGTTTTACCGATGTAATATAACTCATTCCGATCTTGAAGACACTTTGTGACCTCTTGTGCATTTCTAATGACTGATTGAAAACAAACAATCACGAGCCAGGTTCATAAAGTAAGCTATAACAAGACTTGATGGAAGCCATACTGCATGAAATGAACATCAATTCTCCGCGTAGCCCATAAATCTCGTTATACCATGTATATCGAGTCCGTTTAGCCGTCCTATTTAGAGCAAGAAAAGTCCCTGGCTTTCCAAGGATATTCATTCAGCCCATATAAGTCCACGCATCATTCAAGTCTCATATGCTGTTTTGTGTCAAAGGCTGCTTGCTTTATGGTTATACAGTTTTAATTATATAGAACGGAAGGTTAGTGGGTATATACGTTAGCACATAACAAATATATGTAATTAATGAATAAATTGAAAGGTGGGCCTGCATATGTGTATAGAATGTCTGACAAATTCAATCTCTGTATGAAATAATTTATTAGCATAATTTAATCAAGGTCCCAAACGTCACGGAGAAGTCATCTAGTCATGATTAAAAATTGCCTTAATTCGTCAAAGAAAAGAAAGAGGTATCTAAAATGTCACTTTTGAACATTCGATTTCCTTCCCCAAAGTGTGGCCTTAAATGTCACCATTTTTTACAATTATGCCACTCATCAGGAAGATGCAAGACAATGTACATCTATAAATGATTTATTCGTAATAAATTTGTGATGACTTTGAAAAGAGTCAGCCATGTAAATAATTTGGGGATCTTTCAGTAGAACCTGGTTAGTGGCTGGTGCAGTCAACACACAGGAGCCAGCAAACTAGTTTGTGACTCCTCGAGGATTTTCAGTTATTTAGAGTTAGAGATGATCCACATATACCAGTATTGAGCAACAGTTACTATAGTAAAGACTTGTGAAGAAACTCGAACTATTTTACCTGTGCATGTCACCATCTCCTAACTCGCACTAGTTTACCTGAATATAATACCATCTCCTATCCTTATAAGAGAACAAAAAATGTATAGTAAACAATTACTAGCGCATTATTCACACGAAGACACTCGTATCCGCTACGCTACAACACTAAATAATCGATCAATATTTACAAGCTCAGAATTGTACTTTATCTCTAAACAATCGTATCCCTATAGGAGGATACTAAAATAAAAATCAAGATGCACATGCAAAGGTTATGTCACAAAAATTAATATTCATTGGCACAGTCACATTATCTTGACGTGAACTCATAATCAAATGTAATCAAACAGCATAAGG
The DNA here is from genome assembly GCA_016617855.1 of Megalonaias nervosa. Taxonomy (NCBI): domain Eukaryota; kingdom Metazoa; phylum Mollusca; class Bivalvia; order Unionida; family Unionidae; genus Megalonaias; species Megalonaias nervosa. The sequence goes on along the minus strand of JAECUM010051727.1, from coordinate 60,703 downwards.
CATTGATTATAAAATAATTATTTTGTTAATTTGTGTATGTGAGGCTGCTTGGTTTTTTCTCAAAAATCGCAGAATATCTGATCCAGATTAAAAGGTTAGCGGAGCGTTTCATGGAACAGGTGAAAATTATATTTATCCTAGTTTTTAAAATGTTTAACTTACTTTATCTATTTATCTTTAGATTATACTATTTTATATCACGAGTTTCTCTTTTTAACTATTTCTCCTTCTCCTCTTCCGCCTCCTCCTCTTCTTCTTCTAATAATAATAATAATAATAAAACATATATCATTCATTCAATACTTAATAAATAATGTTCATTGCATTTAGTGCCAATTGGTCAATCTGGAGAAGAGAGAATTTATTTTTATGTATCTTTCGTCAGGACGATCTATTATCCGTTGAATTCTGTAAGAAATTTACAGTCAATATTGCCTGTCTTTTAAACGTTTAGTATAATGATGGCTTTCATACGTGTATTTCCATTTTCTATTAATATCATGCATTGTTCAACAACTTAATTTACAATTAGAATTATTGCAGTTCGATTAAGATATTTACTAATTATAAATACATCATTTAGAACTATTCAAGATGTTTAAATAAAAACCGTATTGCATTCAAAACGAAAAAGACAATAGGCGGTTAGGTAAGAGCGTGATTAGGTAAACAAATATGGCGGAAAGCAAATACCTGCTGGCTGAGTTGGCTGGCATTTTGTTTGGATGCGTATGCACTGCATGGAAGATAGGTGTCCATAATTGTTGAGTGATTTACTGTTTAACTTTTTGATGTTTGTCTACAAAAAAAAGATTCTGAGCGTTTTGACGTAAACGCTTAACATTAAAAGCAAAATTAAAATGAAAATAACATATCACATTATTTTGCTAATTTTTTTTTTTTTTTTTTTTTTTTGGTCAGAATTAATTGTAACGTTCTATTATTAAATGATCCAGAGAATTTAGCACTAGAAATGATGTTATCATCAAAATTTACAACAGTAATGGTTTCCGTGTGGATGGATTTAGTATAAAATGTCACTAAAACTGACAAAATTAATTGTCTCTATGTGGGTGGAATTGATATAAAATGTCATTTAAAAAGACAAAATTAATGGTCTCTACGTGGGTGGAATTGATATAAAATGTAATAAAACTGACAACATTTTAATTGTCTCTACGTTGGAAGAATTAATATAAAATGTCATTAAAATTGACAAAAGTGTAGGGTCTTCTTGTGGATGGAATTAATATAACATGTTAAAACTACAAAATCAGTCGTCTCTGCGTGGATGAAATTAATATAAACTGTTATTAAAGTTAACAAAGTTAACTGTCGCAATGTGGATGGAATTAGTATAAATTGTCATCAAGTTTGACAAAATAATGGCCTATATGTGGATGGAAATAATATAAAATCTCATTAAATTTGACGAAATTAATGATCTCTATGTGGATAGAATTAATATAAAATGTCATTAAAGTTGACAAAGTTAATTGTCTCTGCGTAGATGGAATCAATATAAAATATTCTGCTACAAAATTTTCAGACTGATCTTCCTAAATGATATTTCTACGAATATTTAGCAGCATGTCACCATTTAACTACCTATGCGGGATAATATTGCATGAAAGTTCAGATAGTAGCAATTCCTTCCAAAAATTGATTGATTTGTCTTATTAATTGACTGATGTTATTATATTACTCCGCTAAATTGAACATGACAGAGGAATGAAATGACATGCAAATTGAGATAGTTCGTTCATTTATGGAAAGTGAAATTAGGTTAGATACATGCACAAGAAACGAATCAACATCATTTGATTATGTAACTCTTATAATCCTTGATAGTGATCAGAAAAACGCTGTTACAGCCCATATGTTTATTAGAAAAACCTAGTCAATTTCTTTGTTTCGACAACTTAACAACAATGACGTGAACGGCGTGATGTGCGCCAACCTTGTGTTATATAGCCCTCATAGTAGGAGTATGGAGCGGAGGGTCGATTTGTCCAAGGCCCATGGTGACAGAGTGGTCTAAAGGCTCATGTTTACAGATCAGCAACATCTCACCACTGTATGCGTGCGTTCGAGCCTCAGGCTCGGCCGATGTGGGTATGTGACAAAGTTTGTCAGTGGTGTCCCGTGGATCGGTTGTTCTTCCTGGGATTTTTACGGGTTCTTCCTCCATTGGATATACCGGCCGCCATTCATAGCCTATTATGTGCTGAAAATGGTGTTAAACCCATAAGATCAACAACAACAACAACATTGTAGGTACTAGAGGTGACTCTGGAGAATTATTGACCACACGTTACAATGCCCCCCAGCTCTGGCCAACGTATGCATTTTGCCAGGGCCGACAAGGGGAGGGGGGTGGGGGGTGGGGGTGGCAACCGGGCATATATCCCTTATAAAAGAAAACTTTTGTTTGAACAAGGAGAGCCCGGGTGTTTCTTACGTTTCTTACCCCAGGGCCCGTGATCGCTCTCTACGGCCCTGCATTCTGCAACTTAATTTAAAGTGCAGAAACAATTATTATATTATTAGAAATATCATGACCTCTATCATTTTGACTTCAGAGAATATATGTTTCTGAATACCCTAAGCGCAAGCTATCGACCAATTTTGGGTGAAGTGTACAGGAAAAGTTATTCTGCAAAAGATATTTTTCTTTCAGCGCAGTAAACTTGACTTTTTGTCAACAAAATCAATATGCTTCTTTCATATCTCCAAAGCAAATCGTCTATTAAGGTTTATAACTGTATTTGGTGGATAACTTGTTATTTTCCATAACTAATATTCTTCTTTCAGTGTTACGTGTAGGCTCGTACAATAATAACAAGAGAAAAGAGTGAAGTCAACAAGTTTTGTATATTTTAACAAAATAATTTATTTCTCTAGAAAACAATGTAAAAATTGGAAATAGGTCTTACGGTTTGTGAAAATAATCCAAAATTTAATCCTAAGATTGAAAAGTACAAGTCCTATCACTAAATAGTTCTGATAGAATCCAGGTTCGAAACTCGACGACGATCCAATATGGAAGGCGATGACGTCTGATGTAGTCTTTGTATAAATGGCAACAATTCCTCAAATTGAATCACAGTTTATGTTTCCGAATAATTCCAGAACAAATTTCCACTGAATTTCTTTCTCCCAGAACTTTTATTAAAAAAAGTTACACTCGTTTGGTTTTCTAGAGAATAAATGATTAAATTCCAAAAACAAATGAACTTCAAAAACAATCTGGTTTCAACAATAGAAACCTTTCGAGCCCTCAAGGTTTAAAAATGCAACCGACTGAAAAGCTCTCAGAAAGGGTATTAAATCCAACTAAAATATCATCCCGTTCTCGCGTGATAGGTCACGTGGTCTCTTAACACTTGAACAACGCAATAGAAATATGAAATTTGTCACGTAGCAAGAACAGCCCTATCCAGATTCTCACTCTGAAATAAATTTAAAAATAAAACATTGTTTATTCAGACTACACGTAGATCGAAATGACCTTGGCAATAACCAATCGTTTTCGCGTAGTGTTTATACTACTTCGCACCAGGATGAAGTAAAAATAATGCTAATGTAACACCTTTTATGTTTTAGATAAACAGAATTACTGAAAGAAAATATCGAATCCCGTGAAAATAATCATTACAATAAAATGTAATGAAACAAAAATAAAAAAAAGAATTTTAAAACGAGCACAAGCAATTGAATTACATATACGTAACATCAGTCACGAAGCATTTGATACTTGACCTTTTAACCTCGAAATAAATATTTCATTCTTGCCCAAAGTGCAAGTCATCCACAAAGCTGTTACATTTTAGAAAATTGAGTCATTAGGTGGAAACCATTTTTCTTCTTTTAATCGCAGGGACCTTGCCCTTTGATTTTTGACCACGAAATGGATAATCTTCTTCATCTCAAGAGCAGATCATCAAAAAATCTGAGTAGCCACAGAGGGTAGAAATTTGTATCATACAGACTTACGGACAACATTATATCATAATACAACGGACGTATATAAAGCACTAGCAGATAAATTGATGGAAATATATAAAAGGAAACAAGTGAGGTCTAGCAACAATGCTAATTTACAGAAGGCGTTCAAATGAACATACAGTGTTGTTTATTTGATCTCTTTGGGACATCATCTATCCGAAGCAGAATCCGTATAATACGCAAAGGGAGAATACTTCCATTCCTTTTCAATTAGGTACCAGGTGTACAGCTAGATATAACTCACACGATGGCATGTATTTGTTTCAGTGGAAGTTTCACATTGTACTCAACAAATTTAAATAGATTAAAAACATATAGCACTTAAGTCTTAACGTAAAAGAGCTGAATTTATTTATTTCTTATTACATCTCCATGTATTCTTTGCATGCAAGTTCATGGAACTTTACAAGTTTTACAACATTCAGAAAATAAAACAAGTACTTTGTGTAACACTTTCCTGAGACCTTTATATTGCTCTAATTATCAAATCCTGATGTAGACCGCTACACATATCAGATTTGTAAATAAACTGTTGATGAATGTAACTGAACAGCACACTCGTTACGTCAAAGGATAATTCATACTTTGAAATGCCTATTTACTCCTCACAGATCTTCATAGACAGAGAGTTTTGTAGCGTTTCCAAATATTTCTTACTGCAATCTACTGTTGTCATTGTTAAGCTTAGCCCATGTTATTATTAGGCTGGATAAAGGGTCTGAAGTTCATGTACCCATGTGAGTCATTGGGTCATGAACTTGGGCCACACGACTTCAAAAGAACACGGCAGAAACTGTACATTGTAATTATGAACTTGGGCCACACGACTTCAAAAGAACACATTAGAGACTGTACATTGTAATTGATTCTAGCACCTGATCATATTATGGTAGTAGCAAATAGGTATAAATATTTACTACGCTGACACTAGAATAATCGGTTTATTTTTTATACCTTTCAAAGTCCAAAAAATTAAAAGCTATTCTGAAACAACCCTATTAAATTTTTAGGAGGTCTGTATGCGTAGATGTCCTCACTTCATAGTGATAATATACTAATGTGGCCACTAAGGGTGTGGATGAGTAACTTCAAATCTGCAACACATTTGTAAGGGGCATTTCCAAACTCAATGCTGTAAAGTACCCCACCCCAACCCCTATACATAGAAATACATTTGTCGTGTCAGTGGCAGCTTTTTAAATATTTCACCTATTTGTAATTATAATAACGTTATTTAGTTACTCCTATAAGCAGGAATTAACTGCAGTGTATATTTACTGATGGCTAATTTGAAGTCAAGCAAACAAAATACGTAATGCAATGATCGAAATGAGTGCGTAAACCATCATGACTTATTGTTTAAAACTCAGCAATGACATTCGAAACAAATTTCCTGTTTAAAGGAAATTTCCTCTTAAATTTGACATTGAGCAAACCTTACAATTTAATTTCGTTGGAATTAAGAAGAAACAAAGTATAAATATGTTGACCTAAACTCTAGCCGTGACGAGAAAAAGGGAGGCAGTTTAAGGCAAAGAGAATATCTTACTGTATTCTACTTAATTTTGCACCATATGGGGGATCTGTCAGCTCCGTGATATTTCCATTTTCATTCTGACAATAATTTGATAAGTTGCATTTAGAGTGATAGATAATTGTGTGCAGTTGTTCCAAAACCTAATAAGTGGCCCCATGTGTCCGGGTGGTCTAAGGCCCATGTTTTCACAAATCACTCACACGTCACCTCTGTTCGCTTGAGTTTTAATCTGGGCTCAGCCAATGTGGATATGATGAACCTTGAGAGTAGCTTCCCGAGGGTCGGTAATTCTTTCAGGTGGCCCCCCAGGTACATCCTTGTACCAGAAATGATGGCCATCATGTGCTGGAAAAAATGGTGTCAACCCCACAAAACAAACTGTCCACTAAAAACAAACAACATTATTAACAACAAAAACAAAAACAAAACCAATACAATTGACATTATCAAACTTCTGAATATCCAAGGTAGCATGTAACTCTTAAAGCCACTCTACGTGTTTAATGCAGCTCCAAGGAAAACAAACGTTTATGATCTTTACTTTCACTTTTGAAAAACATAGAAAATAGCATAGAAAGCAAATTATTTGATAACAATGATAACTGAGGAGTTGCGATGTAGAGTAAAATGATTATTGCTTTAAAAGAACCATGTGAAACCATATGTCCGTGAATTTGGGGCCATATTTTCTAGCATGGTGTTTAATTTTTTTCAGATAAATTCATACAGTAATGTCGACAGCTGGTACAAACTCCGTAATACTCAGTTTGAAGTCACTTAAGGTTGAGTCGTAAATATTTCAAAATTAAAGTGACTAGACTCTCACTTTCAACAATTATCATAGATTGTCGCATATTTAAGGATAAGTCTTAAACTAATGTATGTTTAGGGAGTGGCGGCTAGCGTTAGATTCTATGCGAACTGGGGATACAAATTACCAATATACCAATGTATTGATCACGACCTTAATCTCTGCATCATTATTACATACGACAGGTCTAAACCACATTCAAATACCCATTCGTCTGAATATATGAAAAATAAAACTTACATGACATCAGAGATAGAGGAGGAACTTGTTTGTGTAAACTGTACAAAAGGTATTTGATTGAATTTATAAAACCCCAAAGGAAAATCGGATAACGCTAAACATAAATGTCAGCGAAGAGACATTTAGTTCCTGAAGCCACCCATCGCAGATGTTTTACAAAATTTTATTTCTCTTCACTGATGGTCTGTCTAATACTACATTGCATTACTGCAATGGATATTTATACGTGGGGATGGGGGTGGAGTAATTGCACCAGTGTGGTGAATATGGGCATCATTCTAATATGATCATCGCAAAGAAGCTGGACCTAGAATACAAAAGAGCTTTTTGCCATGAAATTCGAATGAAGCTATTTGAAAACACACCTGCTTTTGAAGAGAAAAAAGATCATAGATAACAGAATTAAAGCAACAGAAACATTGAACTCGCAATGTGATTTCATTTAACTTAATTTGCACTCATCCAGACCGAGATCTCGTTATTTTCTCAGTTTTGACAGCTAAGTTTGAGCTTGGAGTCATTCTGAATCCATTTGATGGACAAGGTTAGCAATTACATCGATCTGTGTTCTTAAGGACTGATTTTGGTGTCAATACACTGTTTTGGAGGAAAATCATACTCACTACAGACCGTTTATAGGAATTCCTGGTGTGCCGCAGTTTGCCATGATCTTTTAGTAATGTTTTGGTAATAAACCTGATATTGTTGACAACTTAGACTATTGTAGAATGGAACTTGTGACCCTCATCCTGATCCTCATAGTTTGACTTTGATTTTGTATATTAGGGAGAAGCAAACAGAAATTTGTTATTCCTATTTTAAGAGCCAGGGTGGAATCAATCTTTTATTTGTTTTCAGTTTCAATTTGAGACGATGTATTTATTTAAATTATTCGTGGAATTACAGAGTACTCATTGATACTTTTCGGACCAAATCACTATTTTGGGATTATTGTGAATTCATTTTGAGACTTTTGGGATTCTATCATTGTTATTCATCAATATTGTTGGCACATCAACACTATTCCAGTCAATTGGTACATCAGTACATTCAAGATTGGAATTCATTTGGAACCCCACTGGAATTCATTGGATTACTCTATATATATTTGACTTGTGATAGAACTTTAAGTATTATTTGGGATTCAATTCACAATACTGTAAGTTCATTTTAAGATTTTCCGTTTTATTCTCGGGAAATAATTTTTTTTTTTTTTTTCAATTTTATTAAACTTGCTGATTTTCGCTATTTTTTTTTTACTTAGTGTATGACCACAGATTCTTAACAATTTGTAAGAATATAAAAATATACTGTTTGAATTTGCTGGGGTATGTGATAATTTTTTCTCACCAATTTGAAGGTCAAAGTTTATCTTTGGCAAATGTATTAGTGTCGTAAAACTTGACGTTGGAAATTGGTTGTCAATTCATATGTACCCTTTAACGTTAATAAATGTTGAACAGTAAACAGCTAAACACAATGCAATAAATCAAACTAAGTGTACGATAAGCATAATGTTTTTACAGGTAAGAAAAGGAGTCCCCTACCCTCTTATGCATCCAGACTAACAGAAACGTTTGATCGAGTCTATTTCAAATCGGAGAACATGCTGTGCTTGAACTATGATTCGGGAAAAATAAAATATAAGGTAAACAACCTGGTTAAACCTGTATCAATCTGATTAGAGGTCAAAAGTTAAGATCTCTGTAAATCTTTTGTGAAACATTGGATAATAAGACTTGGAATCGCTTTTGGAAGCAAATTTATAATTATTTAGAGAAGATTTAAAAGTGAGCTTAATGTACGTCATTTTAAAAATTTTTTAAGTGTTATAATCTGGAGTAAAATGCATTTCAGTTCTTCTACCTGACCACCCAAACACGTAGTCGCAGGTATACCCTTCATCATTTTTTTTTCATATCCTATGCAGTCTTTGTAAAGGAAGTTAAAGTTATTAGTTCTAATAACTTGCTGGAATCTGAAAATGTTATTTTAGAAAAAGAAAAATATTTAGTACCCATAAGTATAAATATTTTTCGAATTAATGCGTGTGCAACCCAGTGATCATAATGATTTATCTAGTATCATGAAAATGATCAATGTAATCTTCTTTTACGAATTATTTTCGCCAAGAACTGATATTTAAAATTTCTGTAATAAATAACTTTTATCTAAGGCAAATGCAAAAACAGCTTGTTTATCTTATTTGATTTGTTCCTAATAATATTTCAGGCACTTAATCATTGTTTATGCTTTTCCTTTGTGAAATAGATCAAAAGAATTTGTTCTCATTTTTCCATTTTAGTTGTCATTTTCCTTGAATACGAAGCTATGTCATTCCAGATGATGTATCCGAGTACTGATACATATTGACAAACTTCATTTATTGCACCTACCACAAAATGGATGTAAAGTATCAACAAAATTAATTCGTAGGAAGTAGTACAGGAGACGTAAATTCTGGCTCAGTTAACCAGTTCGACCCAATTTAAACATTTATCTATATCTATTAATTCTGTAAATTTCACCCATGACTTAAATTGTAAAATAATTATATAGGTACATTTTGTATACAGGTATAAGCTCTATTTTAAGATATAATTTGTGTAGATTTTGTAGGATCTATAAATAGGTGCTTACATACGTTTTTACAATTATTAATACTAATATTAATAATCAAACCTGTTACTAGTTTTGCGTTGTTTCTACACTGGACAGGTCGGTCAGGTGAGTTCATAGTAGAATTGAGTTATTCCCTGTTGGATGGGTTAGGTCAAGCGGGTCCTTTTATTTACGGAATAATTGAGAAAAGTCACTTAGCCAGTAGTAGCAAAATGCGTTCTCACCTCTTATGCATATATATAGTAGCAGTATATATATATATATATATATATATATATATATATATATATATATATATATATATATATATATATATATATATATATATATAAGTGCGTGAAGCTGAACAATTTTAGTCAGTCTTATTTCTTATGCTCATTTTGTAACAGCAGTCAGCAGACATATTTAATTTTGTGTTTATATATTAGTTATGAAGAAATATTTGCTTTGATTATTCATTGACACAATGGACTAAAACATTACCCTGGACTATTGTGAATTATTCAAAGGAGCTCTGGACAATGCCATTTTCATACATCAGGACTGTTGGGAAACCTGTACATTTTCAGGATTTGAAACTGTTATGTATATGTAATTTAATTACTTGTTTGTTAGTTTTAATATTTTTATTTTGATTTTTATTCCATTACATGTTATTGTAATAATAATTTTGTCTACTGGATTTGATTTTTTTTCAGAAATTCAATTTAGTTCTGTTTGACTGATAAACAGCCAGTAGTAGAAACATTGTTTCTTCTGCTGACCTAGATTCAGAACAAGTGTCAGGTTCTGAAGTAAACAACTGTTTTATTATTATTCATTTTAAGAGTAAAAATCATTGATTCTAGCTAAGGCTATACTGTATTACGTGACTTTAAACATGTGAAAAAATTTCCACGATGTTCTAGAAGGTTGTCACGTGGCCACATCCGGGAATCTGTTTTGCGTATTAATTTACTGTATAGTCGTTTTCTTGAGAAGAAATAGCCATTTATGCTTTAAACCTTTGAAGTTCAAAGGTGTTTTGTTGTGATCAGTTTGAGATGAATTTTTTCTATAATTTGGAAAGTAATTTGTTTTCCTTGGAAAATACTAGTGCTCATCAGAATTCTTGGACAAAGACATTTACTGAAAATTATTTGGAATTCCAAACTGGAATATTATTCTTGTTGATTCAACAAGGAACTTTTGACACGACAGCAATGTGAAAGTTACGGCATACGTCATCGCCTTCCATCTTGAAATTTCATCCGGATTCGAACTGTGATTCATTTAGGACTTTTCATTGATAGGACTTATATTTTTTAATTCTTGGATTAATTTTGGATTAGATTCATAAACCGTAAATCATTTTTCTTCTTTTTACCTTGTTTTTCTAGGGAAATAAATTATTTGTTAAATTTTACCAAGCTTGTTGGCTTCACTCTTTTCTTGTTACTTTTTTACGAGCCGCGACACGTAACAACTCATGTGGAACATTCGATTCTTTTGGACTTGAATAGAACTTTTCAGAATTAGTATGAGTTCTATTCATATTACTGTAAGTTCATTGTACATTTCATTTGATAACTTGATAGTGAAATTATTTGTTAGGTTTTACAAAACTTGATGCGTCCGCTTGTTTCTGTTACTTAATTTTTGGCGGTAACATCGTAACAAAACGGTTTGACCAGTCCTCAACTACTTTAAATCGACCACACCTTGGTCACTTTTCATAACTTTTTAGGGGCGTAACTTCTCGGTAAATTCCTTTTATGAGAAACACCCGGCTCAATGGCAATCAACTTTTCACAAGCGTAACTCGTGGTTCAGCAGTCATTAAAATTTTATTAGAGTAACCGCTGGTTCAACAGTCGTCAATTTTCTCTGATGAGAAACACTTGGCTTGCTAACTCCGAGAATGTTATGGGCTCAATAGTAATCACTGTATGAGTGTAACTTCAGGTTTCGTCTTTGTCAAATTTCTTTTAGGAGGAACACCCGACTCTCTAACCACAAATATTTTTGAAGCGAAACAAACGACTCAGTGGTCCTAAAAATTGCATCAACGCAACTACATCAACGTTTTATGATTATAACTTCTGGCTCAATCGTTATCAAACGTTTATGCGCGTAACTTTTGACTTGCTAGTCATTAATTGTTTTACGAGAACAACGTGGTTCACTAACTGCAAACTTTTAGTGAGCGTATCTTCTGGTTTAATTGTTATCAAATTTTCTATGAGAAAAACATAGCTTCCTAATCCTCAAAACGTCATGAGAGTAACTCTATCTTAGTTGTCATATTTTCTAACAAGAAAAGTATTGGTCACTAACTACTAAATATTATGAACGTAACCTCTGGGTCAGTTATCATGAAAATATTTTATGAGCGTCCATTACGGCTCATTGGAAGATAAACTTTTATGAACGGAACTACTAGGTCAGTGTTCGTCAATTTTTATTAAAACAAAAGCTAACTCGATTCTTATTGCAAACCTTATTTTCGTAAGCCGCTGTAGGCTGAAGCCAGCATTAACTTCGTAACATTACTAATTTAAAACGTAACAGGTTTAATTGCCGGTTTGAGAGACTTTGGCACTTTTCCTCAGATGCATTAATAACCATCCTTATGGCCGCAAAAATAACATCTTGTCAGAGAGAATCACATCAATTAATCTCTAACAGCAAGGGATTGGGAGAGCTGTACCAAGATTTTCAGCTGGGACCTATGCTACACACGCATAAAAGTGCATGGCGACCAGAGACTGTCTGTAAAGGTCTAAGTAATCCAACGAAAAGTAATAAATCGGGTACAAATGAGTGAAGTCTTTCTTTGAAATCTGCATACCTGTGTCAACGGTTTGGTCTCGGCCCGTAGACGACCACAGCTTGTGATATGCACGTGCAACATACTTATTTTTGTAATCAAGGAAAATTCCTGCGGAGGGTTCCTGATAACCATTTGACAGCAAAGATAATGCCATTCATTATTGGTCTTACACACAGGAGCCATCTTTTGATACGTACCTGTTCAACAGCTTTAGCTTTCCAGATAATCAGACTTCGTTTATCTTCTCTTCCCGCGGTCTGTGGTTATGTCTGATTAGCCGTACAAATGTTTGTCCAAACCCAGATGTGAGATCTTTCCATACTGATTGAAGCGACTGCAATATATCCTTGATATTTTTGCTTGCACCTATATACTAATGGACAGTGGGCAAGTCCTCCAGACTTCCACGAGAAGGTAGACGCTCCCGCCCCCCACGTGTCTTCCAGCTATGGATAAATAGTGTGATGTTAACATGACATCACGGGGAGGAAGAACTTCCGAGACGAAGTCAACGGCCAAGCGGAAGGGCTGCCAACAGCTCAACGGCTACATGTTCGTGACCAAGGCGAGCCACCTAGTTGGAGGAAATCGGCTGCGGTCAGGCCGGGAGAGGGTTGGGCTCCGCCATACGTCAGCTGCCCTAAACACACCACATGAAAAATGACAATCACTACTCATCCCATACCGGCTCGGTCGTCGCCCGGGTCAACAAGGGCCGCACCTTCCGTCATGCACCAGGGCGGAGGTGAAAAGTATGCGACAGGTGCTCAGAGCAGCAAGATTCGTGTCAGGAACAACATCACCATTGGCACCTGGAATGTAAGAACACTGAGAGCAGCAGGAAAGCTAGAGGAGCTAACATATGAAATGAACAGATACCGCTGGAACATCCTAGGACTCTGTGAGGTAAGATGGAAGAATACTGGAGAAACAACTACTTTGGAAGGCCACAAACTGTACTTCAGTGGTAGAAAGGACAAACATGAGCAGGGAGTTGGGTTCCTTGCCCACAAGGACAGCGTGAGTACTGTCATGGGCTGTCGGCCAGTCTCCAGCCGGCTCATCACCATCCGCCTCAGGACAACTCCATTCAACATCACCATCATACAGGCATACGCCCCAACATCAGACTATGATGACGCAGATGGGGAACACTTCTATGACCAGCTACAAGAAGTTGTGGATAAAACACCGAAGAAAGACATTCTGGTTGTGCAAGGCGATTGGAATGCCAAGATAGGCGAGGACGCTTGCATGAACTGGAAAGGAACATGTGGGCATTGCTGCAATGCACAGACCAACGAGAGAGGCCTGAGGCTCCTGGAACTCGCTAATTACAACGACCTTATGCTGGCAAACACCTTCGGTCAACACAAAGTATCCAGAAGATGGACATGGCACAGTCCAAGCGGAGACCATCACAGTCAGATCGACTACATCATGGTAAAGAGACGCATACAGTCAAGTGTAAACATCGCCAAGACTCAAAGCTTTCCCGGAGTGGAGATTGGAAGTGACCACGATCTGGTGATGATGACCTTCAGGCTACATCTAAAGAAGGTCAAGAAAGATAACCAAACAAGAATAAAGTTCGATCTCGAGAAACTGAAGGATCCAGAAGTAGCAGAAGCCTTCCAAGCAAAGATGGTGGGAAATTTGTACCGCTCACCATCCTCGACGCTGACGATACAGACATGGACATGTTGATCACCACCTTTAATACAGCAACGACCGAAACAGCCAGCGAGATCCTTGGTAGACATCGCCCAGTCAAGATGCCCTGGGTCACAGCTGAGGTCCTCAACCTGTGTGACAAGAGGAGGGAGTTGAAGAAGAGGAAGAATGATACAGAAGGGGCAGAACAGCATAAGGCAGTCAACCGGGAAGTCAAGAAAAGCATGGAAAAAGCAAAAGAGAACTGGATAGAAGAACAGTCCAAAGACATTGAGGGAAACTTGAAAAGGAACAACAGCAAGAAAGCGTACCAGCTGGTCAAAGATCTAACAAAACAACGGCGAGTTGCCTCCTTACAGGACAAAGCCGGAAACTGCCTCACAGAAGATAAAGACATTCTGAAAAGATGGACAGAGTACTGAGCAGAACTTTACAGCCACCAACCCATAATAGATCCAGAGGTACTGAACGTCCCTCAAGCAGCTAACAACGACAACCACCCTGTCCTACGGGACGAAGTAGAAGCAGCAGTGAGATCGTTGAAAAAGAGGAAGTCGGCAGGAGTGGACAACATCCTAGCAGAACTGATCCAAGCAGGGGGAGAAGCAATGATTAGCGCAGGTTTCAGAGCAGGGCGCAGCACAACAGAGCAGATCTTCAACCTCAGGATATTGTGTGAGAAGTACCTTCAACATCAGCAAGATCTGTACCACGTCTTCGTGGATTTCAAGAAGGCATTTGACAGGGTATGGCATGCAGCCTTGTGGGCGACCATGAGACTGTACAACATCAATACCAACCTCATCACAGTAATAGAGCACCTGTATGACAAGGCCACCAGTGCAGTATACTTCAACGGCAGCATAGGGGACTGGTTCAGAACGACAGTCGGAGTCAGACAAGGCTGTCTGCTCTCTCCCACACTATTCAACATCTTTCTGGAGAGAATCATGGCTATCGCGCTTGAAAAGCATGAAAGGACAGTCAGCATCGGAGGCAGAACAGTCACCAATTTACGTTTTGCTGACGACATTGATGGACTAGCAGGAAATGAACAAAAAATAGCTAGCTTAGTAGAAAGCCTCGACAAAACCTCCGCAGCCTACGGCATGGAAATCAGTGCAGAGAAGACCAAACTGATGACCAACAACACCAAGAGCATCAGTACTGACATCAGGGTCCAAAGTACAAAGCTAGAAACAGTCCACAGCTTCAAGTATTTGGGGGGAATTGTAACAGATGAAGGATCAAAGCCTGAAGTACTCTCCAGGATTGCACAGACAACAGCAGCGCTGACAAAACTAAAGCCCATCTAGAACGACAAGAACATCGCACTCAGTTCAAAGGTCAGACTGATATACTCACTGGTTATCTCCATATTTCTCTACGCCTGTGAATAATGGACCATAACAGCTGACTTAGAGAAAAGAATACAAGCCACAGAGATGAGATGCTTCCGAAAGATCCTCGGCGTCTCATACAAAGATCGTGTTACTAATGAAGAAATACGGCAAAGGATCAGACAAGCCACTGGGCCTCACAAAGACCTCCTGAGCATAGAGAGAAAACGTAAACTGCAGTGGTATGGGCATGTCTCACGATCATCAGGACTTGCCAAGACAATCATGCAAGGCACTGTACAAGGAAGAAGAAAGAGAGGCAGGCAGAGAAAGAGGTGGGAAGACAACATTCGAGAGTGGACAGGCTTGACATTGAGCGACTCAATGAGACAGACGGAAAATCGAGAGGAATGGAGGAAGCTGATTGTTCGGTCTTGTGTGGTGCCCCAACGGTCTACCAGACTACGGGACTGATGATGATGATGATATGCTAATGGAGAAATTTTAGTTGCTCGAGCTCAGTTCTGCGGCTTCAGACAACAGCTTTCACAATAGTATCGCTGGTGGATATCGTCATTGTATATGTTTATGATGGTTGTTAAATTGTTAAAAGTCTGCTTCCAGACCCACGCAATATTATGACTCTGCACGTCCATTCAAGTCAATATTGAGAAAACTACGCGGTTCTTGGGTGACCTCGGCAAACATATTCTGATGCTCATCCCACGAGTGGTCAGTGGTACCGCAAGTCCAGTGAATGTGCGTCAGTACCAAGAAATATAATTAACGTGTTATGGTTGTCTCGTATTTCTTTATGCAAGTGTGCGTCTCGTTGAGTTATATATATCACGCCTTTGTTTTTGTGTTGGCCTCGTGAAAATATTCACACTGGTTTGTCTTGATGTTGAAAAAATATATCTTCGTATATGACAAGATTATCCACAGTCAGGTCATGGACGTCAATGGCAGGAACTTCGTCGATTGTGGAAAAGAATCAATAGTGGACGATGGCGATGTCTTTGACGACTTAATCTCTTCCGTGAAATCTTTGAGTATGTTATGACAGGGTTGGTCATCCGCCGATGGTGCAATCGCATACAACCGATCCCACGTTAACCATCTCATGATCAGATTTTTTTTCTTCCGGATTCAGCTCTACCATTTAATGCACGAACCGAGTTCGGAAATCACTCATCGTGCTTGGGTGGTCTGTGCTTTCCCTTCGCAGAGAAATCAGTGACGGTGAATTTTCGCGATGCCATGTTGAATGTCAATTGTTTTATACCACAGTCATGTCTTCATTTTGTGTGTAACATGAACACATATACTGCAAATCAAACTCATGCTGTAACGTGTAATAACAGAGTGCGATCAGTGGACTTTGTATTCGTTGTGGAGCAAAGACATTTATGTTCATGGGGCATTTTAGGTCAACCGGTGGACTCAACAGCGGTCTAAAAGAATGTCGGCAATAATATAGCTACTGCGTTAACGAAGAGTCACAACACGTGGAGCAAATATTCTAGTGAAAACATATTCCTGGATACAACTATCTGGTTCCTGAAACCGACATGATCTCGCATATAAAACATCAAGCAATATCCGTGTGCATAAGAATGCTGATATTAATCTCTCCCACGCTATCAGTCCTACACTCGGAGAAGAAAAAGCCAGATGGGATTATCAAAGGAGACATGATGGCTACGATTTTCATTGGTGGTCGCTAACACGCTACCTGATGGTGGATAACGCCCACTGATTGAAGATAGAACTGTAAACTGTATATAACATGTGTATAACAAACATCGATAAGAAATTAGTTGCGTATGAGCTGAGTCTGTCTGCAATAAACTACAGTCTGCACATATATTGGATGGACGAGGTGCTGTTGAAAAGGCCGTTGCAAGTACGTCGTTAGCGAAATAAGCACTATGGTAAATTTACCTACTCTCAGCAAATAAGATTTCCTGCATATAGTTTGATGTGAGAACATCTAGCGAAGTTCATTAGGCTAATCTTTTGTTTCTCCCACCTGACTGTGTACATGGACGCACATACTAGTACGCGTGTATCATTGCTGATTCACCAGCAGATTCAAGGAAGCAGATCCGCTGACACCCAAAAATTCAGCAAGTGTCTCAGATGAGCTTAAACGTATTTACACGCGTTTACCACTAACATGACCGTGGCTGTTGCAAGTGGACTCGACCAAAGAATTTCTCGGAGGTGTTGCAAGGTTATTAACAAACGTAAGGTGCTGTTTCATCTTGGATATGTTGTTATACATCGTAATCAATAACGATTATCCGGACTTCAGTACGCTCAGGAATATTTAATGAATGGTAATTAATGATCTCGCGAATAGGTGACACGGCTTCGATCAGTAATAGAGGCATTGAATAACGAAATCCACGCGCGATAGCATGCAAACGCACTGAGGCGATTCAGCCAAAGATTGTCACCATTACCCACAATTCAGTTTCACAAGCATCCGTATTAGACATTCTCATAAACAATTTGCTTCAGTTAATGTTTTGTACCGACATTACTTCCGGTGCTAGCCGATAATGATTACGACCGAGGTGAAGCTTAGTTGGATACTCCAGGCCAACTTCTTAAAATATTCGATATCACTGGATTTATTATATTCCCGTATGCATTTTCCACGTCTTTTGCGCGGGAGCAATTCATTCAAAGCACCAAAAGGCATGGACTACATCACTGCCCACCATAAGGTTATGAGGAACTAGATTCGTGATGTAGCTGGTTGAGAAGTCTGGATTGTAACAGTTTATATAAAGATTGTTTTATATGGCTGGACATGGAAATCCCGACACGAATTCCTCCTTCAATTAATTGGTGAATTTATTAGTGAATAGCTCCAACTCCACCTTTGTTTTAGATAGCCATTCCTGTTGATGAGAAGTAATGCGTGGGATCATTTTCATAAATATTGATAGATGTATCACGGAAATGCTCTATTGGTGCCAGTGAAAGTTAATTCAATTTTTGGGAAAGAGTCTATATTCTTATATGGATATACTCCTTTAAGAATGAGTAAGAAAGAGCTTTATTCAGTTTTAAGTCTGGTCCGAATAGATAACTTTCCACCTAATTTAACGCTTCATTTAAAGCATCGCCTATTTGGCGAATAATCTTTAAAAGATAATTACTATTCGCTTCAAGGTTGCTCACGAATTTGTCGAAAGTGGAGTTTATTAACTGTAACGAGTTAATAAATTGCAATTGACCTAAACTAAAAGTTGTGTATAATTCCATATAGATAGGAATGTCACTTATTAGTGCATTGCATGCTGTTTTATTTGCTTGCATTATTAAGTGCTACCCGCGGATGCAATGAAGCACAAAGGGAATTCGTGATTTGTTTAAACAAATTATTAACTGTAGAATGCATACGCTTTGTGTGGCTCTTCTGTATGTGCTAGAGATATGGCAGTGGTCACGAAATGTTTGATCAGTCGAGCTAAAAGTTTCGTTGCAGGTCCAGCAATGAGTGTCTGTGGAAAACTAGTCATTATCATATCTGCAGTCGAGGAGAGCTGTTTTCGAACAATATTATAATTACCCCAACCGTGTTTGTACTACTTACTTGCATACAACCTCTGCATGTTAATATTTTGTCTATGAAGTGGGTTTTTTTATTTAGTTTCTGCACACAAGAAAAGACATCAAAATCTGAACCTTTAGAGAATTATGGACACTGAAAGTAACTATAGAATTTGTCAGAATTTGTAAAACTTTGGGAGGTCGTTTTCAATCTAAACATTAACAAAAGAGTTAATATTACTTTCTTCTACAAAAAGCTTGGCAACAATATATGCTACTTTTCATACCCCATACTGTTCGATCTCTTTTAATAAATCAGTTCTACTCTCGCTAATGATTGCAACCTGAAATTAGGACCATTGTCTAGCCGCAATCTAGCAAAAAAGAAGGAGCATTTATGTATTTTCATTTATTTACATATAAGATAGAAAAAGCTTAGATTTATTGGAAGGGTACACTTGGAGAGGGTAAATTTAGCACAAGGACACTCGGTGCCTTAATATATATATATATATATATATATATATATATATATATATATATATATATATATATATATATATATATATATATATATATATATATCAAAAGAAGTTATGTTGTTAATGTTGAAGTTAAGATCTTCGAAATTATGGTTTAAAATGTTAAATAGAAATCACCGTCTAGTACAACAGAGAAACAAGCCAAATGTTCTAGTTATAATAACGAATTTTAAAATCTACAATCATACAGCATATAAAAGTGTTTCGAGTGGTATGCAAGAAAGGTGTATCAATCATGCCAACTGCGCAATTATTTTACTCTTGTGCGTGTTACGGCAATTGACTATAATCCAACTGCCTTCTGATTAAATACACTACTCAGTTGCCGTCCCGTAGATCAACCCAGATTGCACCTATATTATTGGGCGTGAAATAATACCCCTCAGTCCGATTAGTGAAATAATGATCAATGATTTTCAAAACACCCACACGTGTGGCACAATTAGGTAGTATGCAAGTTGGGACTTCTGGGTATAAATAGACTCCATGTATTCACGCAAATGTTTGCTGGCACTTCTGGATATAAATTTACTCCTTAGATTCATATATATGTTTATTTCGCGTTGACTTTGTCTAAGCGGAAAAAATAGGCAACCTTGTATGAGCATTCTATTGCTCTATTGTTCAGATCTTCCAAAATATATACTACTTTATCAGTTCAAGTTTTGTGTAATTTTAATCATAATGACTGGGGTTGTTACCAATGCCTATTCCAAGCCGTTGCTCAATTTACTGAATACCACTGAGAAATCCATGACATAAAAAACAGAATTACTTCTTCTACATGACAATCAAAACAACACTATAATGGCCGCTGAACTGAGAGTTAACCGCCATCGGATATGGCTGACAGAAATGCTTAGGCATCGATGAGTCTGATAGGTGTGATATTAAAAAATTATATTTGTTAGCGGAGCAGAATGCTTTTACTTTGCATCCTATGCCACTTATACATCACAGCAAATTTATTCAAAGGAGAAATATGTGTATGTACACCAACGAAACCTCCCCAAATTTAATTAAAGCAGAGAAAGTGTCTGACTACTCCGCAAATATGTCGGTTAAGCATGTCTAAAAGACTTTTCAAAATGTCTATTCAAATTTAAGTGACACATCGAAGAGTGCCATCGCAAAACATATATGTTTACTCTGTCAATAAATTCTATCGTACAAAATTAAATACAACAATGTGCTCTCATTTAAATTAATTAAATGACTGAAACAAAACCTCATTTGCATACAAATAGCTTATTGATCACCGAGCTTCTTAGTAAAACTCGATGAACCCATGCTATAAAAGTTTGACAGAGTTCCATTCTTTCATGGTAGTCTTATTATTTTGCTGTAGAATTTGTTTAATTGTTGACAATGCTTTGGATGGAAAGTCCCTGTTAGTTTTATATGTTTTCCAAAACGTATTATGAATAAAGGTTTTAAATATATTTTCCCCATACTGATTTAAACGGAGACCCACTTTACTAACTTCTACGGGGTATCATGATTTTGATCCAATTTTTTTTCTGTAAATTTTTCCTGTGAAAAGCTTATATTTAAATTTATCAAAGATAATAAACTCTGCAATAGCTATTGAAGTATCCATTTTGATAGACATCTCTTACAAAGCCGTTAACATCCACCAACGTGTGAATATGTGTATATGCTGGCGATGAGAGGGCTTACCTTCCAAAGATAATTCCCAAAAGGCTGGTCTTCGTATGGAACTGAAATAAATATTTACAAGCATTCATGAACCGCATATATATATATATATATATATATATATATATATATATATATATATATATATATATATATATATATATATATATATATATATATATATATATATATATGTGTGTGTGTGTGTGTGTGTGTGTGTGTGTGTGTGTGTGTGTGTGTGTGTGTGCCACGCGAACAGCCTAGCGATTATGATGATGAATATGTAGATGTGACTTTTACCCGAAACTTCCTCTTTTATTAGAAAAGATGAAAATAACTGTACATGATAGCATTAAGTAATTTTCTGAAAAACATTATGAACTCCAGAAAATATAAATTTTTGTATATCGGTTTTCTCTAGGAACCGAGAAATGTATAAATACGCATATTGACTTCCTATACTGACAGAATTTGTATTCTCTTCAGCCAAGCAAAACAAATGAGCAAAACATTAGCATAAAAAGCATTTTAAGTGCATCGGAAAATACGTTAAATAAATAAATATACCTGTTTAATAAAAACGGATCAGGGTAAGAAAACACAAACAACTTAGAAGCCTTCAAATGTTTTAACATATTAGAGCCTTAAGTTACTGTCATGAACTCGATCAAAATATACCTAGGTAATGTGTACAAGAACAGTAATGACTATTCCAGATTTTTTTCATACATTTGGACTGAGAGTTGTTTAGTAAAATTTTGGGGCAAATTTTTAACAGTGCTGAAAAATTGCGAAATGGATGGTTCTGAAGAAATAGAGTTCATCGAGGATTGTTTTATCTTTGTACCTGAATACTTAATCTACATGATTAAGGCTCGGCATTGAAACTAAAGTTTAATTTGCAAACGATGACGTATTGTGCAACAGTTGACCTAACTCTTCTTGTATAGATTAATATGGACACACTCTATTCATGTGGATATTACATGAGAGCAGGTATAAATCTTTTTGATTGTTTTTCATCTAAAAATACATAGTGTATCACTAACAAGCTTTGACACATAGAGCAGCGCAAAACTTAAGACCAAGCACATGAAAATATGACTTTATCTTTACGTATTCTCTTTTATTTAGATGAAGATTAATTCTATTAGATATATCCACCTAATTGGATATTTAGATGAAGATTAATTTCATTAAATGTATCTACCTAATTGCAGCTTATGATTAAGAGGATGTATATTTCGTCCGTTAGAAAGCCACGGAGTCTTAGAAATCTCAGAGTGACGGAGGTGGCTTTTTCTGTTCTCATGCAGATCAACGTTTCGGGACGATTCAAAGAATTGCGGTTTCATTTTTCGCATTATTTCAGATTTGTCATGTACCATTGGGGTTGTTTGAACGCGGGTAACCTCTGTTAACTGATTAGAAATCACAGATGAGTATTTTTCATTACGTTCAGACAAGCTACTATTACTATCTGCAGTTGGTTCCTGAGTCGTAGTTGAAGGTCCTGCCTGCGATATCACAGTCTGATCCATGCTTGAATGAAGTGAAGTGATTTTCATATAACCGTAGCCTTTGTTATCATCACCATGAGACGATATATTTATCTCTGTTGCAAATGACATATTTGTGTTTTGTTTGCTAATATTATATCCATAGCTATGGTCATCATTGTGATTCAGCATTGGAGAGATTATTGCTCCATGCACTGCCTGTCTTCCTATGATAAACAAAACAACCCAGGCGATTTCTACTGAATGTCTGCTTCCCATTTGCATCCGAGAACAAAATGTAAGTCCTGCCATACTGGATGACTGAAAGCAAGAGTAAGTCTGAAAATAAAAGAAACAAAATACAGATCAATATGAAGTGTGCCATAAATCGTAGCAGGTATCAAAATATTGATTACCCGATATAACATGATGCGTATCCCGATGAGTCAAAGTTTATTCACGAGACATTATCTAAGCTACAATCACTGAAGGCAGTCAACCCTTGAATTGATAGACAAAGTCAATATTGAGATGCCAATAACATGCTGCCATCCTAATGTGGCTTAATCAAACATGCACAGATTATATTGGATGTGTCATCTGTTGAAATGAAAAGCACTGAAATGTCAACCCAGGCTGATATTTGAGTATATGACAGATTTCTTTTGACAGAATTTGTTTTGGCAAGGTTGATTTTGCTCAGTGTGAAATATGATTCAGATAGTAATTTAGACAGCAATCTAGTGTGTATATAGATAGAGGAACTATGTGAACGAATGAAAACTGCAAATAAGAATGAATGAAGGCTGAATAGAATTGAATGAAGTGATACAGGGCATCCAAAGTACAGAAGAATGTAGCTATAACCAACATTTATCAAATCCACCAGCTCTATTGAGATGCGGAGAAATGAAATTGGTTTGGTTCCTTGACCAGCAAAGCTATAATGTTCTATCTTAAATACACCATTTTCTTGTTTAAAGTATTAATAAATTGCAGAAACCCGCATTCAAACACCGCATTATCTAACATCTTATTCAAAATTACTCAAACGATAATGCGATGTAACTTAATGCAGTATAGTACTTCATTACGTTAAACAGAAGAATAGCCCTATGGTACTTATCAGCTTTGTATTGGAATTAAACTTAGCATGAATCAAAACGTTTGTCGCCTTTCATTTATTCAGCCTCATAAAAGCATGATATTTCAGTTTCTGTGTTTTTATTATAATAAATTAAGACAGACAAAAATCTTTATAAATGAAATTGAAATGAATGAAAGTGACGATAAAACCAAAGTCTTCTGATTGACCGCACTCATTGTACATCATCTTGGATCAACTTAAGTGCATTGACGAAACTATTCTCTTTCATGGGAAAACACATAGTAAACAATCCTATATGTGTTTGATCAATGGATATATTAACACAGAAATATGTTTAATAAAACAGAGATTTGACATAATTAGTCAGTTGGGAACTGGATTCCATATATATATATATATATATATATATATATATATATATATATATATATATATATATGTATGTATGTAAGGCACCCGTGTGTGTGTGTGTGTGTGTGTGTGTGTGTGTGTGTTTTAATGCTATTTAAGCAATCAGCTGAATTCATTACATGCGTTTTAGTTTTTATCTGGATGAACAAGGGCAACTGCATTAGTGGATTAGCCACATACCTCGTTTGTATTCTAATTTATAACATTAGGATCATATTTAAAAATAAGTAAAAACGCAGCTGAGAATCTAAATATTTTATTACAGTGAAAAACAAAACATAAATCGAGGCTACAGAAAGAAAACGGTCCATTGAAAGTATGTGAACAAGGCATATGCGGTAGTTATTTTCAGCTCTAATCCAGATTCATTTAGAGTATTGTTCTTTGTCATCACTGTTGAATACATCGGACATCCTTTTCCCGGTTGGAACCTATAAGCCTACTAAAAGCAATAAAGCAATAGGAGAGGAGGCTAGGCAGTCATTACTATATATATATATATATATATATATATATATATATATATATATATATATATATATATATATATATATATCCTGAATATATTGTTTTATTTCTTGAAGTAAGCTTTGATTTCGTAATGCGGCTCAAAATTTAGGTAGATCGTGCTAATTTGTTAAGTAACTATAACTGAAGGTAACCTTAATAGCGAATCTAACTCAGCCTTAAACAGTTAACAAATGCATAAATCAGTCGGAAGAAACTCTTTTTAAGGCATAATGCAAGCTCATACACTATGACATATATAACGTATTGAGGGAGTTCATTTGCACCCTCCTGAACATACTACTAACGTACTAAATAGAAACAAGACAGAACAACGAATTGTCCACTAAGACCTTATTACAAGTCAATGTTACCTAAAGAGTTTTTGAGGCATATCTTCATCATTCGTGAAGATATTTTTATATGGCCAGTAAAACTCATACAATGGACTGTAAATACGAAGAAATATTGAGGAAAAAAAATGGATCTTTCTTGAGTCTGATTTATTTAATGGTCCTAACGATGGCTTAATATAGGACAGATATTTTTTTTATCTGCAATAGCAGACTATATGGTTTTGTTGTATCTTTGTCGCCACCATGGCAGTTATGTATAAGCCTGTATTTAAGTTCTAGACATCGAGTGCGGGACTTGCCAACCAGAAGATGTATCGTCCCAGCTTAGGAAAGTAATTGCTAGTGCACATTATCCAATTTGATTTGCAAAACTGAAGACGCACATTCTAGCGAAGACAGTACTGTTCAATCATTTTTAGATTAGTTCCTCATCAACATGTAAAAGGAATGAAGCTTTAACAATGACTATAAGAGCTGGTTTCAAATCAATTCAAAGGAATAAAGAATTGTATTTATTAAGAATCTCACGGCATTCAATTTATAAAATTATGGAAAAATATAATAGCATTTTGGGAAGAAAAATGATTATGCTACAGCTGGGAGAATTCTGAAATTTTTTAAGGAGTACGGTGGATAACAACGATTTGACTTTAGTTTCAAGGTTTTACCTTTGTCGGCTTCATATTTGTTTGTAATGCCTTTCTGAGGATATAAATCGTTACCATCCACAATAAAACCATGATTGTGCTGATTTGCAATTCGTACATACATACATACAGTCATATATATATATATATATATATATATATATATATATATATATATATATATATATATATATATATATAGATACATACATACATACATACATACATACATACATACAAGAAGGTATGAGGTAAGTCGAGGAATAAAATCTAAAATAATGTACCTAATTTAGTTAATAGATATTGGTGGGTAGGTTTTAACAACTAAGCTACAAAGCGCTTTTAGTCGGTCCATTTTTATAACACGATGATAGTATATTCTTAATATATGATTTATAGTTCGCACTCTATTTATGTGTCTTTAGTTGCTATAATGTAAATGGAGCAATTAGTGCACTTCCTGTACATTGTGATACCTGTGGATTTGACTGTTCAACTAGCACTACAATATAATTTAATCCGCCTCTATGTCTACAATCTTTTAAACTTTTAATGAGGAAGAATTGATTATCAAGAGTTTTCTGTCCGATCTTCAATCTATCTTTCTGTACTTGTTGCAAATGTTATTAATGTAAACTACGAAATGAATGTTGAAAATAATTTTCATCTGCTATTTTCATTGCTAAATAATAGCCTACAATATGTATTTTGTACAGGAAATTATCAAAGCAAAGGTCGGAAAGATGTGCAGCCAGCAATAAAATGTAATTACGAAATGTTGGAAATTCCTTACTCTGCCACAATGTCTGGGATAAGAGAAATTTGCCTTTGCATTGCTGTTCAAACTCGTAATATAAACATGATATATTTTAAATCAGTACATGGAATGCTAACAGTATGGCTAACCGTGTTTTGATGTTAAGTGAAACAAATGACCACACATAGGTAAATCAAAACATCGCCACAACCAAGGTTTTAATGAAATACAAAACATATAGAGTTTTCTTGTGTTTTTCACTCTTATGAATTAAATATAGTACTTTACGAGGCGGTTTCAATCAACAAAGATAGTATTAACTTTTTTCAATGCATGTTCAGTAGGGAATTAATATCTGTTACATCCTTCAGTTGGGTTGGATTACAAGCATGACTACTGTTATGCATATTTAATTTGTTTGGGCCTAACTGACTAATGTCAGTTTTTCTTAATATATGTTTACTTGCATTTGAGCTTAAGACCTAGCCTTGTATAATTATGATCTTAGAATACTCTTGAAGCGAATTTGTTTACAGTTTGGTTCCCATTAGGATGATTAGGGTTTTTTCATGTGGGGATGTATATAAAATTAGTTCTTTTCTTATCTTAATATCAGTCTTTGGGAATCTAAGACCAGATTTTTTAGTCGTGTTCAGATATAATTTCAGAGGAATCGTGCATTTAAATTATTCATTGGTATTACAAAATACTCATCGAGTTTCAGACTAAAACAATATTAAGGGAGTATTGTGAATTAACTCAAGGACATTCTTGATTATATTGTTTGGATACAAGACTATTAATACACCAGCTCATGCAAGACTGTTTATACATCAACACATTCAAGACTTGGATTTCATTCGGTTTGTTCGCTACCTTTGGATTTGTGAAAGAACTTTTAGGATTATTTAGGATTTAATTCACAGTCCTGAAGTTCCTTTTAAATTGCCCCTTTATATTCCAGGAAAAGAAATTATTTGTTGAATTTTATCAAACCTGTTTGTTTCGCTTTCTTTCTGTTGCTTAGTTTAATACCATGGAGTAGTAACGCTACTCATTAAGGTCCTAAATGAGACGGGTTCTGCATTAACAAATTGGATAAGAGTTTGCTATCCCCAGTGGGGTCTGAATTAATAAATTTAATCTGAGAGTTGTATTCTCTCATCGATAGGTCCAGAAATGTTCTATATTAAAATATTGGATCTTATAGTTTTATCTGCAATTGGATGGAACATGTCATTTATTTGCGTGCATGCTATTCTTCCAGTGAAGGAGATCGTAGGAGATAGATATCGTATCATCATATTAATACTTTGAAGACGGTGTAGGGACGGGTATTTTATTAGTCTAAAGCTCTTGAGAAATCTATGTTTCGGTTCAAAGAGAAAGAAATTTGGCATATTTTCCTAATTTTACTAATTGTGACAATATATAGGGAACGTAACGATGCGTTTTACACAGAGAAAACTGGAGAAATAAGGAGATAAAAAAATCTACTCATTGTTGGAGGCTGGTATGGAAACAAATTCAGCCTGTATAGATAATTTTGTAGCTGAATTGTGTTTGTCAGGAATATATTTTATGGGTGTGGTAGTTCATTTAACTGTTACTGGCGTCAGTCAACATTAGTATGTATTGTCGGAATATATTTACCATAGCTTTTTGTGATGAGTATTATGTGTATTTACCATATCTGCTGACAAGCTACTTGTGCATTTAGTTATATTTGTTGATTATTGACTTCAACATTATTTCAGATATATTAATTTATTTGTAGATAATCCGTTGTTTTTTGAAACTGCATGCAATGGATACGCGCACCTTTTAAGCTGTGGAAACGGTCTTTGGTGATCGTAGTAGAATTCAGACCTATCATATCATTTGTGTTCATGTGTATGTTAGGTCTTTCAGCCTGTTAGTTTAATTACTGTGTGCGCATCAGCATCATATCATTTGTGTTCATGTGTACGTTAGGTCTTTCAGCCTGTTAGTTTAATTACTGTGTGTGCATCAACATCATATCATTTGTGTTCACGTGTAGGTTAGGTCTTTCAGCTTGTTAGTTTGATTACTGCGTGCGCCTATGTCAAATGTCGTATATATTCATTAACTTGCACATCATACATAAACATTTGAGTCACACTCTTGTGATGTTATTCACTAGATCCAACCCTACCAGGCTTCGTCCTGTTTCAAAGAATACTTGTTTCATGCAGTGCTATTGGCTGTTGTAAACAATTCCAAAGGGGTATCATAAAAATATTGAGCATCATCATCAGACGTGAATCTGAAAAGTAATTGGTTTTCACGGTATGCTTGTAACGTGATTGAACAGTATCTCTTATGAGTCTTACTGAGTTCTAACTATCAAGTACTGGACAGACATAAATGAAACAAACAAAAATGCTGCTGTGTGTCAAACAATTAACAGCAACCTTTAAAACGTTTTAACCGTGCTAGCAATCTGGCAGATTCAGTAGAAATATGTTTAATATTGCACAAAACTAGTTGACGCTCAAATGCAGATGGCTCTGGAAGATAAAATTTGAAAACAAAATCAAAACATGAGCAAGACGACATTAAATTAGCTGCTTTTGAACAGAATAGTGCTAAAAGAACTAAATAATTCTCAGACTAAAAATAAAATGAATGAAAACAGAATAAATGTTTTGCAGGTACAGGAAATGTTTAGACTGAGTCTATACTTTATCTACTGCAATACAAAAACTAACTACAGCAAACTATCTGCTTACCTTAAATTATATTCGCGAATTGATCAACCTGAAGAAAAACATCGCGATAAAAGAATCGAAGAGTGACACAGAGAAAACAAATAAAAAGATATGAAAAACTAAAAAAAAATTTATAATCTCACCTAGGACAGTAATAGAAACCTATGTAATGAAATACAACACAACAATCACCGAAAAAAGATATACGAAATAGATGGTGTATGAAACAAAGTGAATTTGAATGAAAACACGAATGGATAGATAAGAACTACTAACTTTCGATATATTCCACACTTAAGATGAAAACTGTAAAAGATATTACATTCACAGTTTTACAGCATATTACTATACGCTGATTGTGTACAACCTAAAACAGACATGAGTATGTTGTTTGAGATGTTGCCTACAAAGAAGGGTCTGTATTGTTGTTTTTGAGACGTTGTCAGTAACATCCGTGTGGAAGGGTCTATATCGACGAAAGAAACCCCAACAAAAAAAATTAAACGGAAGGAAAAAGATTTTACTGATTTTGGCCCAAACGTTTACATTAGACGAAGATTCATTCAAACCTGAAATAGATTTAATGACTCTCGCATGAGGTCTTAGCTATAATGCATTACATCCGAGATAAACCAAACACTGAGACATTAGAACCCAAGCTGAAATAGAACTGAATCAAATGCAATAAGGGGGAAATTAGAACCCGAACTGAAGTAAAATTGAAATAAACGAAACACAGAGACATTAGAACTAAATCTGAAGTGAAACCAAAATAAACGAAACATAGAGACATTAGAACCGAATCTAAAGTAAAACGGAAATAAAGAAAACATGGAGACATTAGAATCCAAACTGAAGTAAAACCGAAATAAACGAAACACAGAGACGTTAGAACCAAACCTGAAGTAAACTTGGAAGAAAGGGTGTTGTTATAGACAATATATTGGATATTATTTAAAAATGTGAAAAATATCAAATTATAACGAGAAATGATGAAAACATACAAAATGATGTGATATATATTGCTTTACTAGTTTCTCATTGCCCGAATGAATGAGTGAGACGTAGACTGTATTGAGCTACAAGTGAATTTATCACATGTAATTTCAATTGCCGCAAGAAACACATTAGTACTGGTATTAAAATACATTGACTGATTGGTACTGATATTAAATATATTAACCAATTGCTACTACTATTAAATACAGTAACTCAGTGGTATTGGTATTAAATACATCAACTCATTAGTACTGGTATTAAATATATCGACTCATTGGTACTGGTATTGAACACATTGACTCAGTGGTACAGGTATTAGGTACATTGAATCAGTGGTACTGGTATTAAATACATTGGCTCAATGGTACTGGTATTAATGCATTGACTCATTTGATATTGGTATTAAATATATTGACTCAATGGTATGCTACTGATGATGTGACATTATATGTTGGATTTGACCTTATCCAAAATCAAGTTCATTTTGTACCTGACCTAAAGTATTGATTTTGATTTAGTAGTAAAAATGTTCATCTCAGTCTGAGTCTTAGAACGTTAGAAATTTCCCATGAAATGCCAGGACTTTCGGTTGTTTACTACACATTTTATATTATAATTTTAGTAGCAGACTTCTAATTATTAACTTTCTAGAAGGTTATTTTCCATTAGGTATTTTTTGTAATTATAGAAAATGTTAATTGTGACCCGATGTCAGGTAGAAGACTATATAATCTTGTTACTGGAAAAATTATTCATTCGTAATTTAAGATCTTGACAGAATCTATTTTATTATGTTGTGTCCAGTAATTCATTTGGGCTGGAATTTATTTCTTCAAATTATTTGATTCACGTGGTTTTTCTATCAAAATGCAACGTGCTCTTCAAGAATAACAATCTTCGAGATAGCGACTTGAATTTATACTGAAATTTCAAATAAGAATTTATTTCTTGGCTTGTATTATTGTTGGCACAGAAGCATTACACGGGTCACCACAGGCACATTTACTCCTTCAGCGTTGGACTTAATTTGGAGTTCCACTAAAGTTTATTAAGAACTTTAATTATTATAACTAGTGTCTGTAATTCTATGATAACTTGGGATTTAATTCGCCATACCGTAAATTTCCCTTTTATACATTTTCACTTTGTTTTATGAGGAACAAAGCTTGTTGCTTCGCATTCTTTTCTATTACACATTTTAAGACCAAAGAGTCGTAATAACGGTATTATGATGGACGTCGAGTGTTCATCAAATCCCCCTGCGATACAAATTAAAAAAGACAAGTGAAATAAAGAAACGACAACTGGAACAACTGGAACAAAACATTTAGAATTTACTCTGTGCAGCCACTATAACACTACTTACGCGCAAATGAAAATACTCATCTATTAGAAAGTGTTGCCTTGCAAGCCAATTTAGCATTCAGTTGGGGCATGTTTACTGAAAATTATAAGAATGATACAATTTTAATATAAAATAGAAAGCTTGTGTTGTAATAGAAAAATAATTTAAATGTTTATCTAATTTTGTTTAGCAAAAAGGAAAAAAGGCCAGTAAAACTCATCTTAGTTTATATTGACCTAGAAAGTCTCTATTATTCCATTTTAATGAAAGCTTTATTTGTTCAATATGAAAAAATCGAGGTCCAAGGCTTATCAGAATCACTTCATATTTTGAAACGATCCAAACATCGATATGTACGCGCTCCAAGCTTGCGCTCATGCGTTTAACTATTGCAATGTTTTACAGACGTCAAGCTTGTCAAATTACATGCATATGATACTTGACCAATTTGATATTTGACCAAAATTGGAAGCTGTACCAAAACAGGTATGTATTGACGGCAGTGTGTTTTGAGTTCGACGTCGAAACCAGTCTTTAATGTTCATGCCGCGTTGCAGAGAGCACATTAGCATGCATTAATCAGGGAATGGAAACAAAGGGATTAAAGCCTGGATACATGATGAAAAAATATACAATATTTCAATTATCAATTAAGATCCATTCAAGGAGCTCATAGTGTACTGAGCGAGGCATTTCTAATATGTAACTCTGGCTCGAAATTCTCCAGTTTATCCCATGTCCGATAGATGTTTTATTATCCAATTGATATTACATATCCCAATCAATGTTTCGTTTCCTTTGTATTCAATACTATGAAACAAGACTTTAGCAGTAAAACAGCATGGGGATTTCCCACGCCGTATTAATGTCTTGATTTACAGAAAACAAACGATTTCTATTATTAGGACATTTGCTTGAATTTTAGGTAAACGGACAAATAACAGAAGAAAAAACAACAACACAATTTCAATTATCATAGTAATGGCGCGCATGTAGAACAAGTCACACTTTGATTTTTAAAAAAATTATTTTAAGAAAAAGTATTAAAAAATTCATTATGTTATATTATTCTTGATTATTACTATTAATGATCACATTGAGGGTAGCCTGATAATGATATACATGTAAAATTTGTGTTTCAAACTCTAATTACTTCTAAACAAAAATGTTGATAAAATGAAACTTTTTGTGCTAAATGGTTTTTCTTTCCATGGCTTCAATTACAAAACCTATGAAATAAATTTAAAAATTCAAGGGTTTTCTTTTGTCAAAGAAAACATTCCAAAATGGAAGTTATCACAAGCAAAAACGGTTGATCTAAACTCTTTTTTGAAGGTTACCTGTATACTAGACATACATTGCGTAAGACCAAGCAATGGTGGAAGTAAAGACTTAGGCACATCTCTGAGTGTAGAGGTAGTTTATCTACATACTTGCCATACCGAAATCCAACTCCAGGCCAGCCCCATAATCATGCCTCTGACAAAACAACAGTAAAAACTATCAAGAAACACGTAACAACATGAAAGAGAAAGATTTTTCAAGTCATGATACACCCAGCCATATTTTCGCAGAAAATGTGTATGTGTGCCAGCTTGTTTCAGTGATGTCAAATCCATGTTGCCCGTTGAGGAAAAACTGATAAAGAATAATTGGACACTACAGACCACAGATACCTACTCCAACATCACTTTCAGATCTAAATATTAACGTGGAGATGACTAGAACTCTTGATGATGAACCGCAACCATTCTTTTTTTTTTTTTGACAATGATCCTGATGCATGTAGTAGAGTAGTTGCCTTTGCTACGGTTGATGGCCTATGATGTTCAGCCGCAGATGAAACCATCTTCATGGACGGTACCTCTGACATGGCTCAATCATTCTTTAAAAATATATACACCATGATAATCCCGTTCAGAAATGGCTATATTTACTCCAGAAAAAGTCATGCACAAGATATGAAGAACATCACCAGATTATCATTGACAAGTGCAGCAATTTAGGTATAACCTTCAACGTTACTAAAGTCGTCACTGACTTTGAAAACAGTGTGCTGAGAGCAGTTTTAGGTGTATCTGGACGTCATCTGGAACACAAAGGCTGCTTCCATCTTCTAATGCAAGGCACGAGATACAGAATCTTCCACTAACCAACCACTACATGAATGATCCAGATTTCCGCTTATTCTGCAGCCATCTGGACGACTTAGCCTTTAACCAATGCAACACTTGCCAGAGGGATAGCTCACATCCGAGCCATCATATCAGAGGAACCACCAAAAACTAAAGAACTTGATTAATATTTCGACACTTTCTATGTTACTGGCTCACTTCCACGGGTTGTTGCGAGAGAGAGAGAGAGAGAGAGAGAGAGAGAGAGAGAGAGAGAGAGAGAGAGAGAGAGAGAGAGAGAGAGAGAGCAGAACCATCGTTCTCTAACAATCCAAAGACTACCATGTTTCCACCACTCACATGATGTGTGCACACAGCAATTATTCAGATTACCCTCGTACTAACAACATATGTGAGGGATAGAATACTAGGTTTTGCACCTTAGTAGGCGACATGGCAGCGTATGGACCCTCATAAACTGCTTTCAGAGAGAAAATGCCACATCTACCACAGTAGTGCAGCAAGATGCAGCAGAAACCCAAGTCACTAAGAGAGTGCCACAATGACTAGTTCAATTATAAAAGAGATTTCAAAATTGATGTACTGATCGTATTTCGGTCAGGAAGACCATTCAATATTTTCTTCGTGGTGTTGATATGATAATTCGACTGACAAGACACGCAGCAATGCACCAAGAATTATCAGTATTAACCATTTGCATTAAATCATTAATGAACGTTTGCATTAGTAGTGACAGTTACAACAATGTTATTATTTGTCAGCACTGTGTATACTGCTGTAAAACATCTCGAAGATATTAAAAATCATACGGCTGATATTTTGTCTAAAGAAGGCGCAGTTAATTAAGTTGTCGTTCATCCGTAAACCTGCAACATTAAAAAATTTAAAGTGCGACTCTATGTCCAGTAACTTTTTGTAACTCATAAAAATGACATTTCAAATTATGACTTTTTCTCCTGTGATTTGTGTCTGTGGGTTTCTGTCCTGTGAATTTCTTTACTAAAACCGAATTGTAGACACTAAAAGCTTAACAAGATTTCTTTCACCCATGTTCTAATTTTAATGGACATTTTGCAAAGCAAGTACATATTTAAATAATTGTCTGTCTGACTGTCTCTGTCTGTCTGTCTGTCTGTCTCTATCTATCTATCTATCTATCTATCTATCTATCTATCTATCTATCTATCGAGAGAGAGAGAGAGAGAGAGAGAGAGAGAGAGAGAATGTACAATATAGCCAATGATTCAGATTTAGCAAAGTTTCAGAAATGTGTTGTGATCTCCGCTTTTTTCTTTAATATCAAGCTGGAAAGCGAGGAAACTGCTCGAGGACGTGGTAATAGTTGCATAAAATCTATGCGAACATACGGGAATTAACATTACGCCATACGTTAATATGAGGGAACCGCACTGGTGACAAGGGGAAATACCATTTAAAATTGTCCATAGGTTACATGGGAGAGGTAGTTGGTGGACAAAGAAGGAATAAACATAGGATTTATCTTGTCCCGAGACTGCCCTAGAAATGAAGCAGTCTGGGGCCATCAACAAGATTACGAATACGGCACAATTGAAACGAAGAGTATATGCACAGACAATGGTGCTTCAAGAGAGTATTGGTGTATGGACCTGCCGTGAGACGAAGTTTCAGATAAATGACAGTTAAGCGGTTTAGTGTGTGTTACCTTCCTCTTCACCTGACCCTAAAGTTCCACGGCTGTCTGGGGACAAAATAAATCCTATGTTAAATTACACTTGTCTCTAGAATACCCCACGAATTTAAACCTATGAACAATTTTAACACAGGATTTCCCCTTGTCCCCAGATCCTCATAGAACTACTTGAGATAAATGTGATACATATATGTGTCACGGAATAAGGCAAGAAAATAACATGGTAATGCCTTAGAACGATTTTGTGTATTGATTTCGTTGACGCGTATAGTGTTACCTAGAGTAGTTGTTTTTGTATTTTTTTTTTTTTTTTTTTTTTTTCATTTCTTCTAATGGTGGCTGAGTAGTACATGCATTTCGTCGTAGGTCGCTCGCCGCGAGATGCCCATATACGGCGGTATGCACAGGTACTTTACCCCAGGAACTTGCACGTTTTATTTTTAGTATTTACAGTACGCATATTGCTGAGCACAGGCACAGCGAGTGTCTAGATCTTGTCAGGGAGTGTCTACAGTAGATAATTTACTACAGCCATAGGTTTAAGAAGTAGATGGCATATGTCAGATTAGTAACTGTATTAGTATTTTAAACTGTTTTTAACTTGCATTCTTGAGGTTTCAGATTCTGGAGAATGATACTGTGTTTGGTTATTGAGAATTATACAGTGTTTGTTTATAGAAAATTATACAGTGTTTGGTTATAGAAAATTATACAGTGCTTGGTTATAGAAAATTATAGTGTTTGGTTATAGAAAATTGCCGATTTTTGATGCGATTGTCCGTTAAACTTAAAGGAGTTATATTGACGTAAAAATTGATGGTAGCATTGTGTTACGGATTTTTCCAGTGTGTAGTGTTTCTGTATGTTGATTATGATTAAAGAGATGTTTGTATTTTAGTATTAATATTTATTCAGTGCAATACAATGGCCAGTTTGGTCAAAATATAGCTGGAAGGGTTGGAACGGGTGGCAGCATAACTGATAGGACTGGCAGAGTGGCAGCATATAGCTGACAGAACTCTCAACGTGGCAGCATACACTGTAGAGTTGTGCGGTGCGGCATCATATATCTGATAATGTGGGGCATGACTGTAGTGTGGCTTATTAGTTATGGTTAAAACAGTTTAACCAGGGCGTGTGGCAAATTAGCTGGCAGTGAGACAGCGTAATTTGTAACAGTGGAAATTCGTTGATGGATATAGATTCCGGACTGTGCAAAAGGACAGTGAACAGGATTTATTATTATAAGGGCATTGGTTGTATGAATCACCAAAAATATAAAAAATAAAATATATATATATATATATATATATATATAGTATATATATATATATATATATATATATATATATATATATTCAAGCATCCGCAACAAGTTGAAATAAACTAGTCGAAACATAATACATTTAAAGGTTTAATTCCAGTTGAAAGAGCCATGTAAAGTTTTGCAAACACAACGGTTTTTGTGTTTTATTTGTTTGTCTTGTCTATGTTTTGTATTTGCCTTTGAAAAAGACTCATTAAAAGTCGAAAGTGCTCGGACTAGTTAGATACTAGTTTTACAATGTTCGTTGTCAGTTTATTGCATTTATCTTAACCAATCCATGAGACACGTGATCCGTTGCTGGATCCAGTGCACTTGAAAGGACACTTAAGAAGAACAGCTGAGGGATAAACGAACAAGATTTTTATATTCGAGGTGTCCATGTGTGCCAGAAGATAAGAAACAAATATTGGAGACATTTGTACACGTCCATCAACAGACAGCTCTATGGGGTTCCTGTTACGAATGGTGTAGATATATTAACATACTCCATGATAAACGAGCGGGTGATGCTTTTGTAAATTTATCTATGCATCCTTCTGTTAGTGGGAGGTATGAGTAGATTGTAAAGGGTGTGGAGCTAAAGTAACCTTGAAGAATCGTTGCTAGTTATGCAACGATACAAGAGACGAAACATCGACTTTATAGCCTTGATTAGTAGCATTTCAAATACTATCTTCGCTGAACACGCATTAACTGAAAATTGCTCGCTTTGGTATTCACGTGACATCTTTCTTTCTTACATTATTTTTAATTGCTTTTGAAATCTGTTCTGATTGACATCGCAGGCCCATTTTGTATCTATCCTAGTAACTATGTCTTTAGTAAATGTGAGGTTGATTTTTCGAGATCTACGTTATATTATTCAACATTAATTTCTTTATAACACCTACTGTAAATCTTTGTTTCATTTAAGTTTAAATGATAAAGAAATTCGCTGTATCTGTTTGAGTTCTAAATCCTTGTAATATTCTTTCTAATCATCATCATTTATAACGTAATATTACAATACTGATTAAAATGTCAGTTTCGTTTTAGCAACATTAAATACTCCAGCAAGTTTCCTTTCAAATGAATACTCATAAAAATCATTGTTATGTGGGGAGGGAGCGTTTTTCACGAGATGTGCTTTATATAATGTATACTGTGAATATAGTTTATATATGTCAAAAGAGTCTTCCAAGATGAAAAAAAAAAACATTCCAAATCAAAACGGTCAAGTTCATGTTTCTAGTCTGGAAAGTTGGTATTAAAATAAGTAATAGAACAGAGTGAGTATCAACAAGCTGGGTAAAATTCACAAATAATTTATTTCCTTAGAATACAAAGTGAAAATGTAAATAAAAGGAACTTATGGTATTGCGAAATAAATCCCAAATAATCCTAGAATTACAAACACAAGTTCTAATAATTAAAGTTCTGAATGAACTTGGGTGGAAGTCCAAATTAAATACAATGCTAGTGTTGATGTGCCTTTAGTGATACGTGTAGTGGTGATGTGCCAAGTCTTTGTTGGATCACAATAATACAATCCAAGAATACATCCTTATTTGAAATTTCACTATGCATTCAAATCTGTATTTCCAAAAATGTTATTTTGGAGCACATTTATTTCCAGAGAAGAATCACTTGAACTAAACAAACTGAATAAATATAATTCTAGCCCAGATAAATTACTGGACACAATAATACAACTGTTTCTGCTAAGATTTTACAGCAGGAATAATTTATAGAAAAAACAAGATTATATAGTCATCTACCTGACCTCCGGTCACAATTAGCATTTTCTAAAAACAAATATTATCTAATGGAAAGGTTCATACTGGAGGGTTCCGAATGTTTAGATTATAAAATCTTAGTTATAATTAGTAGTCTATTTTTAAACTTATAATATAAAATGTAATAAACAACAGTTAGACCCGGCATTTCATGGGGAGTTTCCAATGTTCTGGACTCCAATTGAGATAAACATGTTTACTACTAAACCAAAATCAATGATTCAGGTCAGGTATAAAATGAACTTAATTTTAGGTAAGGTCGAGTTCAAAATACAATTACCCATAACATATAATGAAAATATTTATTTTTTTTTTGTTTAAAAACTAGCAAACAATTAATGCAAATGAAATATAAATAACATATATAAATATAGTGTAAGCTACTTCCGCTTCACTCATAATTATTGCCTTATATCTTACCCATTCACAACACTTGTTTAAATAATTTTATTTCTTAATGCATATCTCCTCATGGTCAATTGTCCCTAACCATATCCGTTGCGACATAAAGCTACCAAACATAACAAACCCTTGAATATACAGAACCATATCGATATCGACATAAAGCCTCCAAAACGTAAGATAATAAACCCCTTCAATATCACCAGTCACATCCATTTTGACGTAAAGCCTTCGAACATAACATAAAGAACCCATTGAATATCACGAACCTTTCCTATTTAGAGAGAAAGCATATAAACATAGCATAATGAACCACTTGAATATCATGAACCTTTTTTATTTAGAGATGCAGAATCTAAAGATAACGCAAAGAACCCTTTAAATATGACAACCCTTTCCTGTTTAGAGTTTTAGCCTCCAAATATCCGACAATGAACCCGTGAATATCACGTACATTTCCTATTTAGACATAAAGCCTACAAGCACCCCTTGAATATCACAAACCTTTCCTATTTAGAGTTATAGAATCCAAATACAACACAATGAACCCTTTGAATAACATATCACAAATCTTCCCTGTTTGGAGCGATAGCCTCCAAAGCTAATACAACGAACCCCTTGAATATCACTAACCTTTCCTATTTAGACATAAAGCCTCCAAACATGACATAATGAACCTTTGAATGTCACGGACATTTCCTGTTTAGAGCAGTAGCCTCCAAAGATAAGACAATGAACCCCTTGAATACATCGAACCTTTCTTATTTAGAGATAAAGCCTCCATATATAACATAATGAACCCTTGACTATCTCGAACCTTTCCTATTTAGTCATAAAGCCTACATACATAATATAATGAACTCCTTGAATATCATGAACCTTTCCTATTTAGAGATAAAGCCCCCAAACACGAGATAATAAATCCCTTGAGTAACACGCACCTCCCTTAAAAGAAAAGCCTCCAACTATTTTGAACCCACTGAATATCACGAACCGTTTCTACTTAGAGATATAGAATCCAAACATAACACAATGAACACCTTGAATATCACGAACCATTCCAGTTTAATGATATAAAATCCAAACATAACATAAGGAACCCCTTGAATATCCGAAATATCCGAACCTTTAATATTTAGAAATATAGCCTCCATTTGTTAGACAATGCACACACCCTCTTGTGATTACTGGCAACAAGAATAAACTGAACAGGAAGAGCAGTGGTGATCGTAAATAAAGCGGAGTAACAGATTACAAAAATTCTGGCCGATAGTGATGATAACGACAATGAAGAGAAGAAAATGAGTTGAGAAGATATAAATTATATAAATGTTTGAACATCATGTTGACTCTAATGATTAGGATTGTATACCTAATTATGACAATTCAATCGCTAAAGAATACTAAAAAAAGACCAAAATTGTTAAAGCTGCATCACGAGGAAAAGAAATTTTATGTTAGGAGCTCCCATTCAAGGATAAAAATGTGACTTTATTATTTATACATTAACCATCTAATAAATAATAGCATTTCTCCATTTAGGAAACAAAAACATTTGATCTAATGCATTTAAGTTTCTTTCATCGTGTTCGTATTTTGATAGACTCCTTTCGATACTCTGCTGAAGCTAACATAAATATGGCAATGTAAAATAGAGAAATGTCAGTCGCATAAACGATACTGAATAAAAACTCATTCCGATGTTTTGCATATTCCATGAGACTTAACCTTATTCGACCAGTTGTACACCACTGTTGAATAGCATGCCTTATTCAGCCAGCTGTACATTCATTGTTGCCTAACATACTTTATTCAGCCAGCTGTATATCCGTTGCAGCCTAAAATACCTTATTCAGCCAGCTGTATATCCGTTGAAGCCTAACATACTTTATTCAGCCAGCTGTATATCCTATGTTGCCTATCTTCAGCTTACTTGCAGCGATAATGATAGTCTGCTTCGTTCAGTCACTTGGAATTCATATTAAGCAAGGAACATGATATGGCCTGCTCATTTATCATAACTGATGATGGCGTCACTTCTCAAGTTCTGAATTACGATCAATCATTAAAGTCCTTACGATTATAAGATTGAAACTATTAATACCAAACTTTTGTAGAATAAAACTTAGAATGAAATAAGAGGTGAAATGTTAATAATTTGTAAAGTCGACCGGCTTAGACAATTCGGCCATCCGGTGGCACCCTCACCATTTATGAATAAATCAAATCTTGTTATTGAAATCACATAAGAAAATAAAATGGTCAAAAATGTTTTGTGTCGGAAAATGACAGATCTATGCCCACGAGCAAGTGTATGCATATTGTTGGAGATCTAAAGATTACGAAGGTTTAATGATTTTGTTTCATTTTCAGGGGAAAATTGTATTTTAAATAATGACGTAAGTGGACTACATATCAAGAGTTGTCTTAGTCTCAATAAAATGTATCAAGTCTAAAGGTCTCGTACAAAGGAAAATGTCCACCAAAATTGAATACTTAGCAATATTAATACAGTTCTTTGCTGGTCTAGGAAGAATCATTTCAATACTACGGATGTTTTAATTACCCTTATTCTCGAACTTGCCTTTCAAGTTAACTTATGTCCACTGGTTAATACAATATGACTCAAATCTTACAAGTCACAATCCTCATTCATTATATACAAAAAAAAATTCAATTAAAGCTGTAAGGAAATTATATAAACAGAAGTCTGAACACACTTGTTTAAAAATCTTGTAATGGTTTTGTTTCATTAGTTCCATTCTATTCAGTTTTAAATCCAACCTCTGCTAAGTGGACAAAAACAACTTGAAAAAGAATTGTATTAATAGAAGATAAATGTAACAGTGGCAATAGCAAAGCTATTATTAACGACAGATATGCAACACAAAGTTACCAATATGAAGAATCTGGTATTGTGTTTGTCCCGAGGGTCTGTCACCATGCTTAGCCTATCCTGTGCTGAGAAATTGCATTAAATTCACAACGACAACATTGTCAATAGCTTGTAAGAGATCAGTCAGATTAAAAATGATAATGAAGATGAGTGAAAAGAATGGATAAAAATGGATACAATTATTTTCTTGTTTTTAGATGAGTAGAGTTTAACATGGCATCAGCTTCAGATATGAATGGTACAGCAGCTACTAATTTAGGCAGGAATAACAGTATGATGTATAATCCATTTAGCTTTTAATGGGTTTCGTGAAACTTTACTGGGGTTTATTGCAATAGATTTAAAAAAAAAAAAAACAAACTAGTATACAGCAAAGTGTTAAAGCACGATATTATTTAATCATCTGCTCTAAGTAAAATAATCATTATTAACGACATAGTGAGTAATGCAATAGGCAATAATGAACTAAGTCACAAGGAGTTTATTTTTATAATTACAGATATAACGAGATAAGAATGCACACAGGAAATCGTTAGTACTACAGAAACCCAGATTATTCATGAGTTTAAAACATACATGAAATCGGACATCTCGTTTGCTGTACACTCTTATTCATATTTACTAAACTCTCAATTTGTTAAATATATTTTCAAGAGTGATTCGTTTCGTATATTGTAAATAGTCTATACAAACAACTGCGAAGAAAAACCCACATATATTAATATCAGCATTAAAGAAGAAGATACAAAAGAGGGAGGGAGGGAGTTCCACGGTATAACAGCGATGTATGTATTTCACATTTAGTTAATAGCGTAAACAATTTGTATAATGACTAGAGAAATACCTTTACAATGTCATTTAAGATTAACATTACATTTTCAGAGAATAAAAGAGAAATATGGTACTATAGATCACTCAGCAAGGAGGATAACTGTTTTAAAGATATGAAAGCATTGTGCCTAAAACAATACAGAGAACTAAACCAAAACAATAGAGGGGACTAAGCCAAAACAATAGAGGGAACTAAGCCAAAACAATAGAGGGAACTAAGCCAAAATACGTTTCAGTGAAAGTATGAGTAGCTTCTGTTAGAGCGACATATGACGTATCAGTTATTTACTTATATGACAAGAATAAAGCACTCCAAATATCAAACCTGATTGATTGATTCTAAAACTCAACTAGCTGCCAAAATTGAAAATTAAAAAAAAAATGCCAACGGATATATAGATTGAAAACCATTTAATAATATCGTTGTGGTGCAAGGTAGAATGATGAGTTATACATGGACGTTAAACTTTCAAGAACAGATTTTCATAAATTGTTACAATATATTGCAACAAAATGTTTTCAGAACAGATCTTGGAAAAGAACATCCTGCAATCCACGCAAGTATTGAGTTAAAGAATTAAGCATTAGGTAAAACAATAATCCTTGGTAAATTAGATCTGGAAGGAGGCATATGAACATTTAAAACTGAATCAAACACAGAAACTGAAACAGCAAGTATTTTAACAATGCTGCAATTCATGAGACTATAGAGAGCAAATTAAACACGTTCTTGATCTCATAAGAACATTTAATAAAGAGCTAACGTCTATAATTATATTGGTTTACGATTTTTGCATTATATCCGATTTTGCTACTTTATTTGAAATAATAAATGGGGTTTACGCTTTACAATTTAAGCGAGGGTGACCATGTTGCAAACAATAGGTAAGACAGATTACCATGTTGCTGCAATACAGAAATTATGACGGTATTTTTTTTTTCTTCAACATGAACATTATATCTATTGCTAATACTTTGAATATTATATCAAACTTGACGTAAAATAATTTTTCGTTACTCAGTAGATATAAAAATTGTATGAATATATACTAAACATTATATGAAATATATACTAAATGAATTTGCAAGATACTATTTAGGAGACGGCAGTATGTTATTGCTTTTAGTTAGAACAGTTTCATAATAATGAAGAATCATTTCAGTCAACATTTCGTATAGGACTGAGTATCATCATGTTTTACCATTAAATAGTGCAAGCACTAAATATGGCAACAAGGATAGACTTTGTTAAGGCTTCAGCAGTCTTTGCGAGTAAATTTACGTGTTATCGAAGTGGAATAAATTTCGACACACAAGATATGATAAAATCTCTAGCAAAATGGCATAAAAATGTTAATTTAACAAAAACAGAGTATTATAACTCAGTTAGCTGAATAAAAAGGTATGAGAACTATGTTTCATTATTCAGAACTTAGTCTCTTCATTCTTCTATTCATTTTGTCGCCTTTTTGAACAAACGTAGGCAACCTAAACCAGATGATCTTTAACAGCCTACTTATAACCAGATAACATATGAGCACGATTGTATTGCCATTTTAATGCGTGTTAGTATAAGTATCTCTGAAATGTAGTTAATTAAATATTAGCAATGGCAACGTACGGTAGCTATATAACTCCTCAAGAGCAGAAATATCATAACATGTTAAACATCTAAATCCGGCCAATCATTTTGCTACATAAACAACAAATAGTATAAACTCTGAATAAATATTTCATGTGGAAACAGCTAGGTTATGACCATTTGTCTTAATTGTACCAAGTATTTTCTTACTCTTTTACACTTTGGTTCGATCTAAACGTTAAAGGAGATGCTGACAATATAGTTCTAAACAATTTGGGGAAAATGTGTATCATTTAATACTAAATAAGTGTGTAACTATTTGTTACGACAGTAAGTATATATTTAATCTCAATTATTACAACACTTTTATGGGGTAAGCAAGTAACAGAAAGCTTAAGTCCAGAAGCGCACATGCACACAATACTGATACAGATGGTGTTTAATATTTTGCGCCTGTATTCCTTGTGATAGAGTATTATTATCTGGAACATGACATACATTAGCTATTGTTTAACAAGACATATGCATTTAACAGAAAAAGAAACGTTGATGCGCCCAAATTGTATATTTATTTTGCTTTAGATGTTCAGGTAATATTCAGGGCGACCATATATCATCTCCAATATTTTAAAACAATGATAAGTTGAATAAATGTCCAATGACTAAGCTTTACATATGATGTTTAGAAAAGTGTACAAGATAAAATAAAAATGATGCAATTGAGTGAAAAGGTTGTATTGAATGTGGTTTTGAAATAGAAAAATATCATAAGGACAAAGTATCAGTAACAAATTTATTAACTTTAAAAATGTACTGAACGGAATAAAACTAATACATTTTCTTGCAAAATAATTAGGTAGCATATGCAATGAAAAGAGATAGAGTACATAATTGAACGTTTCTAAAGTACATT
Organism: Megalonaias nervosa; assembly: GCA_016617855.1. Classification (NCBI taxonomy): domain Eukaryota; kingdom Metazoa; phylum Mollusca; class Bivalvia; order Unionida; family Unionidae; genus Megalonaias; species Megalonaias nervosa. Next base: position 15,997 of record JAECUM010051727.1, on the reverse strand, counting down.
TCTAAAATTTTAAAACCTAGCAATAACATATTGGATTATAAATTTGTGTATGAGATACTAAATGATGTAGAAGGAAATGCAACAAACAGACAAAAATATTAGCGTAGCAGTCACCAGAAATAAATTTCATCACCTGCAAACAACTTAAATCTACCTTACGCTGTTTGTTAAAAAGCATCATGGGTAAGTTCAGGTACACTAGCATGATATGCTTGATCAAGTTTATAGTTATTAATGCAGATATTTCCAAAAATCTTTAAAATGTTACCTAGCGTTAAAGTATCTTTCTTTGTATAGTAGAATATAAGTCACAAAGTAAATTCAATTTAAAATGTATCATGACATCAGTAACATATTTATAATCAAGACTGCTAATTCCTGATCCAACAAAGTATAAATAAATAGTCTATTGTACTCTCGTGAAAATTTTAAATGGAATTCATGTATTCATACGGATAGATAACTTTACTCAGACGAGAACACGGCTTTTGGCTAATTTTCAATATTGTAATTTTTCAGTGATGCTTGTTTAGATTTTTAGAAGGTTGTTCCAGTCATTACTCGAAAGCTATCTGTGAATGTGATTGTTCTTTTCACTCAAATTTCTTTGTCGTCTTTTGCAAATCTATATCACACTTGACCTTATTCAGTATTAATCAACGTGTACTTTGAGAAAACAGATATCATTGTCTAACATGGATTTGTTTGCATTGTTCTTTCTTTACTATATTACGTATATGTAATATAATTACTTGTGTGTTAGTTTTAAATTTCTTTTTTTATTTTATTTTATTATTTCATTACATGTTATTGTAATGGTAACTTTATTCACTGGATTTGACATTTTTCCGGAAAATTCAGTTCAAGCCTGGTAAATAACCAGTGTTGCTACATTGTATTTTTAGATGACCTAGTTCCTGACCTTCATTCAGAATTGGTAAAAAACTTTTTTATTTCTCTCCTACAGTGAATATCATTGGTCGTAATGAAGGTCATATTTGGCTTGCGTGTCAGTTCTATGTAAACAGAATCGAATTTGTCCATGGCGGACGTGTTAATTGACATATGATGTTACTACGTTTCTCGAAAGAGAGTGATCACTTAACCCATCACGCGAGTCTGAATTGCGTTTTTAGTTGGGTTTAATACTCATATCTCATAATCATTCTAGTCAGTCGTAAATCATACATTCGGGCTCAACGGTATTCCTGTTGTTGGCATTTGAATTGAGGTTTAATTTAACATAATTTATTTTCTCTGGAGACTTTACGTGTGTTCACCGAAATTCTTGGATAAAGACATTTACTAAAAATTATTCGGAATTCTAAAGCAGGAATATTATTCTTGTTGAAGCAACAAAGAACACAACAGCACAAAACAGGTTATAGAGGACGACATCGCCTTCCATCCTGGAACTTCATCGGGATTTGAACTTTGATTCAATTAGAACTTTTTAGTGATAGGACTTACATTTTTGAATTCTAGGATATATGTTTGGATTTGATTCACAAACCGTATGTCATTTTCATATATTTACCTTGTTTTCTAGGGAAATAAATTATTTTGTTAAATTTACAAAGCTTGTTGGCTTCACTCGTTTCTTTCTTACTTTCTACGACCCTAGTCACGTAACAAAGAAAATTAGGGTTTTCGTCCATGGGATATATAAATTTTGGCTAAAATATTTCAAAACAATTGTTTTTGAAATTTAAATTCCTCTAGTTTTCAGAATATTTTAAATCCCAAGTACTAATTCAAATTTTGTTTAAACGATCTAGTCGAATCAACAGACTTTTTCATAATGTCATCAAAAATGGAAACTTTTCTTTCAAATCCTATTCAGGAGCAGTTGGATTGTTTGGAAAACGATGAATTGCTTGAACTTGCCAGAACATATAATCTTTCTGAGGCAAAATCTTCCTTAACGAAGCAAGAAACAATAAACATTTTGATCCTTTTTTGGTAGAAAAGAATGTTTTCGATAAAAGTGTTTTGGTTTCGATCAGTAAGTATGTATCAGACTCTGATATAAAACTAAAGGAATTAAAATTAAAATGCAAGATGGAATTAGAGTTAAGTAAGCTGGAACTTTAGAAAGAAAAAGAGGAAAAACAAATACAAATGCAACTGCAATTGGAGAAAAAAAGAACAAATGCATTTACAGAAATAAGAAAAACAATTGCAGTTACAATTGGAGAAAGAAAAAGAACAAATGCATTTACAAAAAGAAGAGAAACAATTGCAGTTCCAATTTGGAAAAGAGGAGAGAGAGAGAGAGAGAGAGAGAGAGAGAGAGAGAGAGAGAGAGAGAGAGAGAGAGAGAGAGAGAGAAAGAGAAGGAAAAACAAATGCTGTTGGAAAAAGAGGAGAGAGAGAAAAAGATAAGCAAATGCAGTTACAAGAAAGAGAGAAAGAAAGACAAATGCAATTACAGAAAGAACAAATGCATTTACAATCGGAGAAAGAGGAGAGAGAGACAGATGCAAAGGCAAAGAGAGAAGGAAGAGAGGGAATATCAATTTAGAATGAAAGAAATCGAGCTGGCAAGTGAAAGCACATTCCCACTTCACAGACAAATTCAAGTTTTGATATTACAAAGAATATCAGGTTAGTGCTCCTTTTAGAGAAAAAGAAGTGGACAGATATTTTCCTCGTTTTGAAAAAGTTGCTGAAAATTTGAAATGGTCAAGGGAGCATTGGACTCAATTACTACATTGTGTAATAATTGGTAAAGCTAGTGATATTTACCATTCAATGTCAGTTCATCAAAGTGCTGACTATGATTTGGTTAAGGAATGCATCTTAAAGGGTTATGGCAAAAATTTAGGAATTATAAAAAAGAAGCTCGACGAACTCATGTCCAATTTGAAAGAGAAAAAGAGCAGTTATTTGATAGATGGTGCTTAGCCAAGAAAGTTGAACAAGATTCTGAAAGTCTCAAA